>WWET01002712.1:213963-225882 GCA_011038615.1 Limnodynastes dumerilii | reverse complement strand
GTAAGGGGTGCAGGGAGGGAAGTGCACTCGAGAGGCAGGTTTGTCATTAGGGGGGAGAGACCAAAAAGCAATTGTGTAACAGAGGAAAGGAAATATGTAATGGAGATGTGTAATGGCGACTGTCTTCATTTTTTCCATAGACTTTCAGTGTAGTAATAATCAATGTGAAGCACAAAGAGAAGAACCCAACAATCAATATTCATCTAAGTAAAATCAACACTTGCTTTTAGCCAGCAAATGTCAGGGAACATGCTCACCCCACTCTACACTACACTACAGGAGGACGGGGTTGGGGGGCACCATTGCATTCCTTTGCTCCGGGTGCCATTAATCCCTGTTACACCTCTGCCTTACTGTCCATACATACAAAATCCATTTGTAACAGCTAAATACCGCCAATTTTCCCTGCCCTTTATGGCAAATCCCACCCCAGTTGCGGAATTTTGCCATGCGGAATGCAAGGACCATCTTTGTGCACAGATCTCTGGGCCTGATTCAGAGATCCGCTACCGATGGGATCTCAAATATACGCATCTAAGTGTCAGGTCGGAGCAGGTTATAACCCACTGCATAAACAGTCACTCCCCTTGCAAACAGCGGCGGATCTTAAAGTTAGACCACCATTGACTAACCCTAACTCTGCGCTGTCATTTGAGATCTTAAGTGAATTAGTTGCATTTATTTAAGATCCTAAGTGTCTGCTCGCGCCCACTTTCCCTCATCTCAATGCCTCCTCCCTGCCCATATTTATGCAAATCCTTCGGGTCCTATATTTACGCAGCACTTCGGATCTTAAGTGCTTGCGATCGATTCACAGGTCCGCGCTTAGCGGATTTAGGATCCTAACCTCTACGTAGATGGCGTTACACTATTACTGCGCATGCGCAATGATGCAAATTTCTTAAGATCCTAAATATACGCACCTAAATAGCGATAAAATCGTATCTCTGAATCAGGCCCTTAATTCCTCTAGTCTCGCCTTGTATGGTGTGTGGCACAGGCCATGCACCAGTTTAGTTACTCTTCTCTGCTCCAAGCTATACATTTAATTCCTCTAGTCTCTCTGTATATGTTGTGTGACACAGGCCATGCACCATTTTAGTTGCTCTTCTCTGCTCCAAGCTATATATGTTCCTTTCTCTAGTCTCTCTCTGTATGGTGTGTGACACAGGCCATGCACCATTTTAGTTGCTCTTCTCTGCTCCAAGCTATATATGTTCCTTTCTCTAGTCTGTCTCTGTATGGTGTGTGACACAGGCCATGCACCATTTTAGTTGCTCTTCTCTGCTCCAAGCTATATATGTTCCTTTCTCTAGTCTGTCTCTGTATGGTGTGTGTGACACAGGCCATGCACCGTTTTAGTTGCTCTTCTTAGCACAGTCTCTAATGTATATATGTCCTTCTGGAGATATGGCTCCAGAACGGAGGTGAGGCCGCACCAATGACCAATTTATATAGTGCCATCACAATAGGTAAAGCTTTACCATTTCAACACTTATTATAATATGACTGGGTGGATAAGAGGTCCTGCTCACAAGCAAGAAAATATACTTGTGTGTGTATAACCTCTGCTCTTACGTAACAATATATCAGCGCTGGATAAATAACAGAGGAGTGACCTTTGTTCACTCCACTGACATTTTAGTCTGTGTAGCCACTGTTGCGTTTCGCTATTATCATTTATTTTCAGCATACTCGGCTGTGTTGTGGTTAGTGTTTAGTCTACTGCGACCTCTCGTTACTGAAATTAGCAGCAAAGTATAAACAGCTTAATCATTTACCTGAGTTAAAATTTATACTGTAACAGAATTACAATCGGGCATGGAGCGACAGGCTCATTATTATATAACCATCTGTCAGAACGGCCGTCATTCCATCAACTGGGGATAAAAATGGAAGTTACGTGGAGGATAATAACAGCTCTGCAAATAACAAACAGGGGGAGTTATGTGTTTTATGGAAATATTTGATACATTTTATAGGTAAAAATAGATTATTTATCTTGTGATAAAGACATTCTTTCCAGTCTTTCTTAAAGGTCTCCAGTCTTCACTACAGGAATAAGCTGAACATCAGTAGCACAAATACAAAGCTACACATGGAAAATGGACTTTGCTGCTGGAATATCTATAGCAATGCACACAGCAATCCCTCCTGATGATGTAGGGGATGTACTAATCAGTATTATCCATATAGCGCATACACACATAGGATCCTGGATCCAGTGAGACGGCTCATTAGTGCTTTAAAAAGTAGAAAAACTTGGGGAGTTATAAAAATCAAAGTCATTTATAAAAGATCACCTCCCAGGATGGCTGATGGGGAAGATCACTGATCATGCGGCACACTGAGCAGGATTCCGATTTGTATATTTTGAAGAATGCCGCACATTACAGTTGATTTACAGATGTTTTTTTTACACACTGCAACTGCTGAGAGGGGATCAGTGCTACCGGAGTCACATAAGATGCTCAGTGGGCATAGGGGCCATACGCCCACACAGGGGGAGTGTCGGGGAAAGTGAACACCGATACGCTGTGCTTTAATAAGCACAGCACATCGGCGTAGGTCTGGATCAGGCCCTATGTCTTTTAAACTACATATACGCAATCTACGTAATAAAAAGATACGTCGATTACGTAAAATAGTTACTATGCATGCACAGCAGCTACTATTAGTATTTTAAGACCAAATGTGCAACACGTACGGTGTTGTGAATCCAGGCCAATGGCTCCAAATTGGTTGCCAATCAATCCTATGGCTAAATGCAGGATTTTTATTGTGTAAGGTAATTAAGTTTTTTTGGGTAAATAAAGAAAGAGTGAAAGAGATCTTGGACTGAATCCAGAATTACACAAAACAGGCCACTTTTGCATTCTTTATTTATAATCCAGCTTGAAGCTGCAATCCTGTATCACATTGGATGGTGTGTTTGTGTAATGAAACACTTACGAAGTCCCGTGGATTCCATACGCGATGCTGTGTTCACAGTATCACCAAAGAGGCAATATCGTGGCATTGTGAGTCCAACCACTCCAGCTACACATGGTCCTGTGAGAAGAACACAGAAGAAGAAACATTTACCATTACAAAAATAATAATAATGAAAACATTTGAGAGGTAATGCAAGTTTTCTACAAGATAAATAAGAGTCGGATGCTGGCTGTTGCTTGAACCCAATACATTCATGCAGGGGTGTAACTATAACCTTGTGGGGAATTTTGTCTCCAGCAATGGCACTTGATGACTATCTCTTATCAGTGTCAGTGCATGGTATGATAGAGGAGGTGGCACCAGCTGTTTCTTAAGCAGCGGTGTGGAATCTTTCTTTACAGCGCTGCTATAGAGAGTCACAGTGAATGGTGTGTCCTGCCACTGTGACCGTCTATTGTAGTGCTGCAGAGAGAGACGCCACAACACTGCTTTAAGAAGCCGCCGGCACCACTTCCTGAACAAATGGTAAGTACATCCTGTACAGGTGGGGTGGGGTGATTGCCGGGCCACCAGGCCCCTTAAGCTGCCAGGCCCCAAAGCAATTGAACAATTGTGAGTCCCCGCTATTTCGATAAGACCACTTTCTCCCAGCCAGTTTCGAACTCGATGAGGCATAGCAATCGTTCCCTGGAGCAACAAACACGGTGCTCTGAAAGGTAATAACTTTCCCTAATTCTAACCCTCCCCTTCCATTACCCTAACCCTAACCCTCCCTTCCCCACAGCCTCACCCTAACCCTCCTTTCCCTGCATCCTGACCCTAACCTTCCGATGCGGCTGTTCTCTCCCAGCCAGTTCCAAACTGGCTGGGATATCGATTGCTTATGAGGCATAGCAATCGATCCCTGGAGCAACAAACACGGTGCTCCGAAAGGTAAGTGTAACTTTCCCTAATTCTAACCCTCCCCTTCCATTACCCTAGCCCTAACCCTCCCTTCCCCACAGCCTCACCCTAACCCTCCTTTCCCTGCATCCTGACCCTAACCTTCCCTTCTCCCTAGCCTGACCCTAATAGCCTAATCCTAAAATCCCCCTCCCTGCAGCCTAATCCTAACCTTCCCTATCCCTCCCATCCTAAGAGCTTAACCCTAACCCCCTGCCCCCAAGACTAAAAGTCCCTGGAGAGGTTACTCACCTCTTCGGAGCTAGCAGCAGGTCTGCAGTAAAAATTAATGGGTGAGTATGCAGATTGGCATACTCAGCCATTCATTAAAAAAAAGTTAAATGGCTGCCATTTGAAATAGAGACAGCAAAAAAATATCTTTCGGTCGTCTTTATTTCTAAAGACAGACCATCAGACTGGGGAATCTGGACTCAACTGAACCTATTGCACCCTCTATAGTTACGCCTTTGCACTCATGGTTCCGTTACATTCTTACCAGAGTGAAGCCCGATGCGTATTCGGACTGGGACATCAGGCATGTGTCTCATTTTAAATGATCCCACAGAGCTTAGAATATCCAGAGACATGTTGGCAATCTCTGCAGCATGACGAGTCCCGTTTCTTGTAGGCAACCCTGAGGCCACCATGTAGGCATCCCCAATAGTCTCCACCTTTGGAGAAACAGATAACATTAATGATGGTGCATCCCTGGAAACAAGCTAAAGGCATCTGATTACTAAATGTTGAAGGCATCCAGAAGCAGAATGAGTAGAGTCAATTACCTTGTAGACATCATGGGATCCAATAATGGCATCAAAAAGTGTGTAAAGGTCATTGAGTAGGTCAACAACTTCTATGGGGTCACTTAGGGAGGAGATGGTTGTGAATCCTACAATGTCACTGAAATAAATAGTGACTTGGTCAAAATATTCTGGCTCCACGGGGGCACCTGTCTTCAAGGCTTGAGCTACAGACCTGAGGGAGGAACATTCCAAATTTAAAGGAGGAAAATAAATAAATAGAGACTTAGGACCAGATCCAGAAGTAATAACGTCAGGGGATTTATGCACGGAATTTGCGTAAGTCCCCTGACAAGTAACATTGGGCCTGATCCAGAGATACGGCCACCCTGGGAATTACGGTTTCCGTGGCCGTAATTTCCCTGTTATGAAGGTTGTGCGCATGCAGTGGCGTAATGGCCGGCGGACGTATCTATAGTTACGGCCACTGGCTGTTACGAGAAGGGGGCTGTCCCCCCCCTTTATGCATGCCGTATCTCTGCCGTCAAGGTGGAGATAGGCATGTAACTTAGGGAACGGCGCAGAGGAAGCCCCGTTACGATCAGCAATGCGGCCGTAAAGCTGCAGAGCTGATCGTAATAGTTAGGGTAGGAATCTGGACACGTAAGTGTCCAGATTTCCGCCCGCCAGTGAGGAGTGCAAGGGGGCGTGCATTCCCCGCTACGATGACGGCCATACAGACCTCGGGCAGCTGTAAGGCGCCCGTAGGTCTGGATCAGACCCATCGGCACATGCGTGCACCAGATGTTACTCTAGCATGCCTGCTGATGTACGGAAGTGTGTTCTCAGTTCCGTAGGTAGGATGAAGGGGCCGACCTTTCATTTACGCATGCCATAGAGGCAAAGTAATTGATCCCCGGAGCACTGAAGATGGTGCTCCGAATGGTATAAATCTAACCCTAACCCTAATTCTAATCCTTTCCTTAATCCTTACCCTAACCCTCCTCTTTCTTGAGCCTAACCCTAAGACTCCCTTCCCCACAGCTTAATCCTAAAACTCCCCTCCCCGCAGTCTAACCCTCTGACCCCCCTCTCTGCTGCCTAACCATAAGGCTCCTTTCCCCACAGCCTAACCCTAAGACTCCCTTCCTTGCAGCCTAACCCTAAGACTCCCCTCCCTGCAGCCTAACCCTAAGACTCCCCTGCCTATAGCCTAACCCTAAGACTCCCCTCCCTGCAGCCTAACCCTGACCCTAAGTCTCCCATCTCCGCAGCCTAAACAGCATTTAAATGAAGAGTCGGGAGATGGGAAGGCCAGGTTTTCATTAATCTGCGCCACTACCAATGAATCCTCATTTATAACATATATATGTAGTTCATTCCCAAATTCCTGTATCTTCTGCTGTCTCCCCTCTCCACTTACGATGGAAGCATCTGAGTAAGTAACTTGTCAGTCTTCTGCTTTTCGACTTCGAGCTCCTCTGTTCTCTCTCGAATCAGGTCTTCCAAATTACTAGAGTACTGCTCCAGCATTCGGAGCATTGAGTCGATGATGTTTGTTTTGCGTCCACGGTTTATAGTCTTAAACTAAATTAAAAGTGAAAAGAAAGAGGAAAGCTTAATAAGAAGTAAAACAAACCAAACATGGGATATTTGTCTAGGCACAAGCCACACAGGATAGAATTATATGATTAAGGAGACAGTGGACTTGATTCATGCTTAAGAGTAAGTTAGGTGAGGACAGATCCGCACCTAACTCACCCGTGCTGCCCCGAACCCGCCTCCTGTCTTTAGGTACCTTATGGCACTTATGCCATAGTTCTACCTTATCTTACCGTACATAGTTTCTTTCTTAAGAAGGAAGCTACGCCACTCCCCACCTTCCCCGGCTAATCTAAATTCCTCTCCCCTCCCACTTCTATTTAATCACTCCCCGAGGCAGCATTACGCCGCGTCTCTAACTAAACTACATACCTAACTGGTACGTAGATTGTGTAAATGACCTACGACGCAAGCCAGAGCTTCTTAAGTGTGAATCGGGTCCAGAAAGGAGAGAAATAGGTTCTGCATGGTCTAGACTTGTTGACATGTCATTGTTGAGGCATGTAAATACTGAAAGACTAGTTTTGGACATACTGGACCGGATCCTGAATTCTGCTACTGTTACGGACGCAACACCTCCGAGTTCCGAAAGTAAGATCCTATGTTCCTCACATACTAGGGGAGAATGCTCCCCTCACATGTATGGAAGTTTCGTTCTCTGCAAGTTTAAAACACCAGTTTTAAGGACAATGGGCCTGATCCAGAACTACGCGTCGTTGCGAATTTACGTGTAGCTGAGACGTACACGTACATGCACTGCGCATGCGCACCATAGAAAATACGCACAGTAACGTGGCGTAATTGTGAACGTATGGGCCATTCACGTATGTGTCACGTAAATACTTACATGTGAAATACGTGAAGTAGGCGGGGGGTTGTATTTAAAGTGTACAGTATGGGCGTGCTTTGCTGCGTAAATTCGTTCAGCCCATACGTACATGTGCATATGACAGCGGTTACGTTGGAAAAAGTTAAGGTAGGGTTTGGAAAGCGTATCTTGACAAAATACATCCGTGCAAGGGGTGTGCCGAGGGGAGTGTAGTGAATTTACGCGCACAAAAATACGCTCCGCAAATAAACGTACGGCAAACGTAGTTCTGGATCTACCCCAATGTGGTAGGTGCATATTGGTGAAGCCTTTAATGTACGATTACTATTCCCCCCCCCTGCCCACAATGCAATCCCACTGTATGTATGGTTGGTTCGTCCCTCCCCGTCGTCACAAAGGTTTCCATCACAGATCCGTAGGACAACACACAAGCGTTGTGTAATTCAGGATCCGGTCTTCTATGTTGTGTGATTATTTGAAGATAGTCATTCTCCTCACCTGGTCAAAAATCTGGTCTATGTTTGGTCTTCTCTCCGGAAGTTCACTCCAACACTGTTTCATTAAATGGATACATTCCGGTGGAGCTTGATCCAGGGATACCGAAGGACGACAGAGCGGGGGAGGACGCTGAACCTTACGGATTATTTCTGTCGGAAGAATTCATTGATGAAGCAAGCAGAGTAACTAACATAATGAAATGTTATAAGTTGGCCTACTTACCTTCTGCTGAGAGATCCAGCATACAGTAAGGAGATCCTCGTATAACAACTTCCTGCATTATAATAGCAAAACTGTATACATCTCCTCGGTAACTGCCTCTCTGACTGAATGGTGGCTCACGTAAAAGTTCTGGGGCTGTCCAGAAGAGGTCTGAAAGTACAATGCAGTCCGAGATATCAGGAGAGAATAATAGGGTTTAGGTCAAACTACAGTAGACATTAACCATGATCACATCGAACCGTATTCACACTTGAGAAGCAGCTGGTTCTTAAGTAGGTCTTTAATTTAATGCATAATAGGTTAGTTACGCAATCTACGTACCACTCAGATATGTAGATTGAATCATATGTAGTAGTTTAGGTAGAAGGAGGAGAGCTAATGCCGCCTCGGGGTGGACAAAGAGTGGGAGGGGAGAGGGATATAGATTTGCCGGGGAGGCTTTCGCCATGTGTATTTTCCTTCTTAAGAAGGAAAATATGCACGGTTACTTAAGGAAGCCCTAGGGCACTCTTAAGTGACATAAGGTTCCTAATAAATGGGGGACAGTTCGGGTGAGTTAGGTGTGGATCTGTTGGTACCTAACTCACGCTTAAGTGTGAATACGGTCCATCAAGAGTGCCAGTGCTGGCTAACCTTCTGGCCTTGACTTGTCTGCAGTCAGTCTCTGGGCCTCATACAACTCATGCATTCCAAAGTCAGTCACTTTAAGGACAAATCGGCCATCCACTACACAGTTTCTGGACTTCAGATTTCCATGGGAGATTTCACGGTGATGAAGGAACTTCAAGCCCTTCAAGAAAAAATAATGATGACACTTAGGTTTGTCCAAAATTAGGTTATAAACTAGAAGTAGGAGGAACCAGATTCAGATCTGAGCGCAAGTCAGCACGCATTTGTGCAGTCCGTCGTTGCGTTTGAAAAATTAGCGCAAGTTAGAAGAAGTGGTATACATTGTATTGTAAACTGTAATAAAAAATGTATTAATCATGTAAATACTTCAATTAAACGTACTAAAATTATGGGGAAAAAGTTAAATGAAAAAAATTGTTAAAAATTTATTTTTATATTTTTAAATGTAGTCCTTTTTAACATTAACTGGTTCCCTCCACCCTTTCCCATGTCAGCAGGTGTACTCTCATCTCTAGATCAGGCCCAGAGGGTCAAAGATCCCTGAACCCAACTATTAATACCAGTAGAAGCAGATTGATGGTCTCAAGGCAGTAGACTCCCAGTTGAAGTTCCCTCAAGTTACCATTTATTATCTGTGTGACACTACTGACCTTAATAAGGTCAAGAAGAAGTGAAGATTTAAACATCCAGTCCAGCTTCATGTCTTGGTTCTGGATTAGGTCCTCCAGACTTCCACGGGAGCAATGTTCAGACACAATGCCAAGGACTCCCATGTCATGGAACATACCAAGGTACAGGTTCACATTTTCATGCCGAAGTTCACGAAGCTAAGAAATAATTAGGTGGAAAGTTACAGTATTAGAGTTAAGAGACGATGTAGCCTTTATAACAGTGTAAAAAAGAAACTTTAATTCTGCATATATAGAATACAATTCCTTAGACTCCCCCTGAAATTCAATATGGTTTTAGTCAGGTGTAACTTTCCACCGTGATCCTCTTATTTTTAAACTCTGGATCTGGTCCACTCTAACAACAAATTAATTACAGGAAACTAAATCAAAACACAATAGTATTCCATCCCTGAAGGGGCACCAATATGTCAAATCTTGAAACAAAATACCTTCCATTTGACCAGTGGCTCTACTTGTGGCTAGCAACCACCACTTCTGACAATGAGACTTCTTCCGTGCTGCACCTGAGTTACTAAATTCCCTTCCACTTATGATTTACACATTCCCACAGCCTTCATATCTTTAAACACTCTCTGAGATCACATTTTCTACCTTACTTACACTATATGTAAATGTTTTAGATTTTTAGCTATCAGGTTATGTAATTAGAAACTTCTTTTTATAAAAGGCAACTTGAATTTTAGGTTTACTGCCATATTTAGCTGCTTGATACATTTGTTGTCCATCTGTTTAATATAATTATGTTAGGTGCTTTTGGCTGCAAAATCCTAATAGTTCTGCAAGCAATCTCATCTCCAGGCATCAGACGGTCACCTCCACAATCACCATCTCCTTGATTTAAGTCTTTTCATGCTTATTCTTACACTTACTGTGCAGAATACGTTCTTTGTAGCGGGGCGGAGATCGCCATGCTTCTCGCCAGGAAATTTTTTGAGCCATACCCAGTCCCCCTGAGGAAAGCAGCAAAATACCATCAACATCTAATGTTAAAATACTTTAATATGTTTCTAATAATAATAATAATAATAATAATAATAATAATAATAATAATAACTACAACTAATGTATTATTGTAAGAAAAATGACATCAACACAAAGTCTGCCAATATGACATATAACATTCGTCCCAGGTGTGGGTTGCCAGTACAAACGGCCCTTTTTTAATAGGGCCGTTTCATACAAGAGCATTTAGAATGGATTGGGAAATTGATTGCTTCTGCCTCAAGGAGGAGAAGTAATCGATTTAGCCTGGACCGAAATCCTATGCTGCGAATGATAAGTATCCTTACGCTAACCCTCCCCTTTCACTACCCTAACCCTTACGCTATCCTCCCAGCAGCCTTAACCTAAGACTCCCTACCCTGCAGCCTGACCCTAAGACTCCCTTTCTTGCAGCATGACCCTAAGACACCCACACCCACAGTCTAACCCTATGACTCTTCTCCCCACAGCCTAACCCTAACCCTCTCCTCTCCACAGCCTAACTTTAAGACTCCCCTGGTACACTCACCTCTCCGGTCTGGTATGCAGCGGCAGTTTCGAAAATAATGAATGGGAAAGTATGCCAAAAAAAATGATTTGACATACTTATCCATTCATTAGTAAAAGTTTCTAATTACCAATATTTTCCAAATAAGGACAGACGAAAATGAGCTTTCGGCTGTCTGTATTTTGAAAATAGAATTTTCTCTGCGCAGAACACGTCCCCAGTCTAACATTGCAGTACAGAAGTGAATATACCTCATAGTGTTTTGAGTTGCATCCTCTCGGCTTTTGCTCGTTACAAAGCTAGCTCTAACATTTCAAATACTGTAGCAATGAGCTCCATCCTCCCATGTTCTTAATATATATTCTTCCGTTTTTTTGACATTTGTTATACGTTTAGCTGCTAAAATATTCCTTTTCTTTTCTAAGATTTTTGAGTGACTTTTGTAAAGTGTATTTAACCAAAACATCAGGGTACAGATGCCCTTTGTAGTAGCACAATCATTGAGGTTAGAAAAAAAAAAACTTCTATCCATCAAGATCAATCTTTTCTGACTTCTAATTGCACTGAAACACGCACTAGTAAAACAAAAGCACCAATGTGGCATCTGTTTGGGGGTAGGGATTCCTTCAGATGAATTCTCTGGGGGCAATCTCTGAGAACTGCTATTTACTAATAGAGGTAAGAGAAGCGTTTCGGAAAGTTTTGAGCTTCCACTCATTTCTGTGTTGAGCTGTGCAAAATTGACTGAAGTGCAACAACCAATATCTATACAAATGGAGACGGTCTCCAGCAGTCTTCCATCCCCAACAGTGCACTGCGCAGCCTCACGCTCTGCAAACAGAAGAGGAGCATGAGGCTGCGCAGTGCACGCACGCCTGACATCCCGATGTGACACCCACGCGCAGTGCACTGTTGGGAACGGAAGGCTGCTGGAGACCGTCACCGTTTGTACAGAAATAGGTGGTACTGGGATCTTCCATTGGGTGCAGGGTGAGTGCCACGGGCGGCCCCCTTGTCTGCGGGGGCCCATGTGCACTGCACACTCTGCACCCATGGTAGATACGCCACTGGTTAGAACCTAATTTGCATAAGTGCGAGGGAACAAGGTGGGTTTACACGTGAGGGGAGTGTCATAGGAGTGCAGTAGCCTCTTGCGTGCAGACTTTAGCAACTCTTAGGTCTGGATCAGATCCTAAGTTATGTATTTTAGCTATTTCACAGAGGGACACTGAAAACAGAGATGGCGTGATCCAGACCTGAACATAGCACCCAACAGCCAAGCATATCACTGCATAAAGCTTACCTCGTAGACTGCCACACTTGTTGTGTACGGCGTGGCGG
>WWET01002712.1:176441-201488 GCA_011038615.1 Limnodynastes dumerilii | reverse complement strand
CTCCCCCCGCCCACCTACACTAACCTGAACGTAGGGACGCTGGGGGATGTCCCCTCCAGCGTCCCTACGGCTCTGCTACGGACGCCCGATCCAGGATTGGGCGTTGCCGTAGCAACGCCGGGCAACATCTGCCCGGCGCATGCGCAGATCGGCTGAAAAGTAGTTCAGGATCAGGCCCAACCACTCAATACATACAACTTCCTAATCATCTCCATTCTATACAGGCATAATTTTAGCAACCACCACCCATGACCGTCAACATACTAGGTTTCTTCAAATAAACAAGGAGCCTCCAGAGACCACCGGC
Organism: Limnodynastes dumerilii; assembly: GCA_011038615.1. Taxonomy (NCBI): domain Eukaryota; kingdom Metazoa; phylum Chordata; class Amphibia; order Anura; family Limnodynastidae; genus Limnodynastes; species Limnodynastes dumerilii. The sequence goes on along the minus strand of WWET01002712.1, from coordinate 201,181 downwards.
ATACCGGGAAAATTCCCTCTAAGACCTATGGCCAATCCGCCCCTGCTTCTAATACTGTAAAATTCATGCCACGGAAATAGAACTTGAAGGTAAACAAGAACTACTTGGCCAGGACATTCAGCCCATTTTGAAGTCCAATGATCAATGCAATCCCCTGTTAATACTAGTGCAAATATGAACAACAGACATCTTAACTGAAATCTATAGAAAGATAAAAGCTTACCTCCTTTGGATCAATATCTTGTGGGACTTCATCATTTCCTTTTGCATCCTGGAAACTATCATAGAAGTTGCCATGTTTGGAGGAGATGGTGATTGTTAGGACAGCGTCGTATGCTCTTTTGAGCTTTGTGTTGTTGGTAAATACGGGGAATGGGTGGTCATATGGAAGACTGTACTGCAGAGTGTCATAAGGAATAAAAACCGTGGAACCATCTGTCATGCGAAGATCATGGGCGACTTCAAGAAGGTGACGTTGGTCTTCACCACCAAGCAAGACTGAGTGCATACACATTACCACCACTACAGAAGAGAAGTAACATTGTTTTACTATGTCATAAATAGATACGGATAAGTAGTGTTGGCGCATATGGTACTTTTTAGTGCATTTGCAGTGTGGGTCCCCTTTGCGAACGGCCCTATTTCGATAGGGTCGTTCTCTCCCAGCCAGATCCGAATTGGTTGGGCAAACAATTACTTATGCCTCAAAGAGGCAGAGCTATCGATCCCTGGAGCACCGAACATGGTGCTCCGAAAGGTAAGTAACTATTCTAGTCCCGCCCGCAGCCTAACCCTAAGTCTCCCCCTTGCCACAGCCTAACCCTAAGACTCCCCCCCTGCAGCCTAACCCTAAGTCTCCCCCCGTAGCCTAACCCTAAGTCCCCAGAGAGGTTACTGACCTCTCCGGTGGTTCAGCGGCGGTGCTTCCGAAAATGAATGTGTGAGTTTTCCGATCACATATTCACCAATTCATAAATAAGAAATCTAAAACGGCTGTCATTCGAAATAGAGACAGTCAAAAAGCAACTTTTGGCTGCCCCTACTTCGCAATGACAGCCATCGGTGCGGGAACTTCCACCACAGCCGACACATGGTCAGGAAATACAATGATAAGTTGCATGCCATCTATGTATACAACATCCTATAGCCAAATTGATGAGGGATTCCAAATGGTATGTCAATCAAATGTTGGGTTGGTACACGTGGAGCACTTGCATTGGGCCACCACTTCTAGGGAGTGGCTGGTGTACAGTTATTGTGTGTACAATACTCCCTCGCAGCACATCACTAACGTACCCTTGTTTTCATAACAATGCTTAACAGGCTGTGTCCAAAGAACAAGGACACAAGGGGTAGCAATTATATCAATGGCCATTAGTATTAAGGACATGGCAGGAAAATTAGGGCAAATATAAATATATACAATTTCTCACCTCTCACTCTTGTCTTTCGTTTTACCTTCTTCAGTGCCTCTCTTGCTCCATTCTCCCCTTCTTCCATGGTAACCACTGGACCAACCGGCAGCCCCCAGTTCCGCAGAGCATCCGATAGCTCCCTGCCAGCCCCAGTCCAATGCTCCTGTGGTCCAATGACCACAGCCACACCAGCCCAATGAAAAAAGCTAAGCACGGTATAAAGAATGTGGACAGGATGAGGAACGGGGCTCAGAACTCCAAGGCAGGACCAGGATACCATTGGTTTATTCCAGCCTTTTGCGAGTAGGCTTGCAGCAGAGCAGTATGCAGGGTTGGCTGGGCCAACAAAGGCAGCCACTGAATGTTCCATGAGAGCAAAGGCGGCAAACGCACGCGGTGCGGAGCACCCTTGAGTCAACAGAACATGATCAATCCAGACTCCAGTAATCGAATGGTCAGTGTTTGAGTCGGAGAGCGCCAGACGAGCTGCAACATCAGGAAGAGCCTTAGCTAGAAACGGGTCACACGTCCATGGACCCACTAAACCAATTCGAAAGGTGACTCCCCAAACTATGCTTGGTAAGAGAAAGAGCAAAGAGCAAAGCAGGAGTGCTGAAGATGGTATGGTCCACCTTGGATGATACGAAAGGAAAAGAAGGAAACTCGGACGAGGCATGATGCTAGCAGAACGTCAACGATGGATAAGGGTCATCGTGAAGGTTGGTAGTTATCCCTTGGACTAGTTGTGCAGGATTTCGTATAGATGGTAGAGCAAGGATTGCAAGAAGAAAAGAGATAACACATGTTCATTGTATTGAAACACCATTAGGTACAGTAATCATGAGTGTGGGTCCCCGTTGCTAACTGCCCTATTTCGATAGGTTAATTCGTTCCCAGCCAGTTCTGAACTGGTTGGGATATCGATTGCTTATGCTTCGATGAGGCATAGCAATATATCCCCGAAGCACCGAACACAGTGCTTCAAGAGGTAAGTAAATATTCTATCCCAAACCCAACCCACTTCCTAACCCTGGGCCTGATTCAGAGATCCCGAACTAACAATAGTTCCGTGCGTATATTTAGGGTCGGATCGATTTTGCATCAACTGCGCATACGTAGTGATAGTGCAACGCCATGTACGTTGAAGTTAAGGTCGGAAATGCCTTAAGGACGGACTTTTGAATCGGGCGGAGACTAATGCGACTAAGTGCGGCGGAAATATACGGACCTAAGGATTTGCATAGAAATGGACGGGGGAGGCATTGAGATGAGGGAAAGTGGGCGCGCTTACAGAGTTAGGGCCCTAAATATACGCAACTAATACACATAGGGTCGGAAGTGAGTGCAGCCAGTTAGGGCAAGTCTATGGAGGTGGAAGTTTAGGTCCGGCTGGAGGTTGCGAGGGGAGTGACTGTTTATTCTGGTGGGTGTAACCTGTTCTGACCTGCCACTTAGATGCGTATATTTGCGGCCCGATCGCCGACGGATCTCTGAATCAGGCCCCCTAACCCTAAGTTTCCCCCCCAGCAGCTTAACCCTAAGTCTCCCTCCCTGTAGCCTAACCCTAAGTCCCCGGATAAGGTTATTCACCTCTCCGGCGGTCTGGCAGCGGCACCTCTGAAAATGAATGGGTGAGTACGCGAATCGCATACTCATCCATTCATAAAAAATTTTTCTGAAAGTGCTGTCATTAGAAATAGGGACAGCCGAAAAGCAACTTTAGGCTGTTCCTACTTCGTAATGAAGTAGATTGCAGCGGGGACACGCAACCTGTAGTCATGGCCTGTCAAAGAGGCCTTGATCTCATCCTGATATGTAGATCAGGGGATTTTCCTGACAAGGGCCACAGAAAGGTCAAGAAGGATTTGAACAAAACCATCACAATCACATATGTTTTGTGACCAAAGCATTTCTTTGAAGGAGTCACTGACACAAGTAATTAAAGGGGGCATGTACCTTGTAATTGGTAGATAGACTACAGATTTTACCGACAGATAAAAACCACTTGGTGAAAGATTTGATGGAACCTGTGATGATGTTAAAATTTGGCATTTCCTTACATTTATTCCAGATATGTTTATCTTTCTCTGATGTTTTAGCTCCTACATAATTCTAATAGGAGCCTATTCCACTTATTAGATAGTGTATTTCGGTAATGTTTCCTCACATTTCATCTACACTTTCATAACATAAAAAGGTAACCTTTTTATCTTATCTTCCTCTTCCTCCTATACCTGGTTATATCCCTTCTATCATATCCCTCTCTCCCTCCTGTACATGGTTATACAACTTCAATCATATCCCCCTCTCCCTCCTTTACCTGGTTATGTCCCTTCTTTCATAACCCCCTCACCCTCCTGTACATGCTTATATTCATTCTATCATATCCCCCTCTCCCTGCTATACCTGGATATATCCCTTCTATCATATTCCCCTCTTTCTTCTGTACCTGGTTAAATCCCTTCTATCATATCCCCCTCTCCCTCCTGTAACTGGTTATATCCCTTCTATCATATTTCCCTCTCCCTCCTGTACCTGGTTTTGTCCCTTCTATCATATCCCCCTCTCCCTCCTGTACCTGGTTACAACCCTTCTATCATATCCACCTCTCCTTCCTCTACCTGGTTATATCCCTTCTATTGTATCCCCCCTCCCTCCTGTATCTGATTATATCCCTTCTATCATATCCCCCTCTCCCTCGTGTACCTGGTTATATCCTTCTATCTTATCTTCCTATCCCTCCTATACCTGGTTATATCCCTTCTACCATATCCCCCTCTCCCTTCTCTACCTGGTCATATCCCTTTTATCATATCCCCCTCTCCCTCCTGTACCTGGTTTTGTCCCTTCTATCATATCCCCTCTCCCTCCTGTACCCGGTCATATCTCTTCTATCAAACCCCCCTCTCCCCCCTGTACCTGCTTACACGTTACACCCTCTAGTCTTAAATCCTAAATGACATAACGAATAAAAGTAATAGTAAGTTTAAGGGCAATTTAATTTCATATAAACCTTATTATATATTTTAAAAAATATGCATTTTTTTGTAGTATGTATATAAATATGTATATATTTTTTTAAATACTCTTCCTGACAATTAAATTCCTTATAAATCATCTAATCCATCACAAAGATCAATACAAAATAAAGCTCATTTTAGATATGGTTTTTGACCTGCCCCTTTCATGCGTCTTTTCTGTCACAAATCAAAGTTTGAGCACTCACCAAGACATGGTCAGATATTCCCTGGACCCGGATGTTTGGAATGGTGGTGGAAAATTCCTGGAGCGTTTCAATGGGTTCGTTTGGCAATGGAGGAACAAGGAGCGAGAGAGAGAGACCTAATCCTGATCTTTAATCTGCCTTTTCACCCTTACCCTCTCTTCAACTGATTAGACTCTTGTCTCTCCTCCTCCAAAGCTCTCCTTCTTCTCTTCCAAAAGCCACATCTTACGGTTCATTGACTTGTCCAACGTTCTACTGTCCACAGAATTGACAAACTTTCCCCATCTCCTTGCTGAATTCTGCATGTGTCTGGTGGCCTCTCAGACAGACATCCTTCGTTCATACGCTTCTTTAATAATAATTATGATTATTAGATAGTCTTCTTAGTATCCACTTGTCTTTCACAACCCGCTCTGATGGTCCCCTTAGAACTCTTTTGGTTCGTCTTCTTTCTTCTTCATGGCTTCTATTAGTGACCCTCTCCACCTGTCACACAGACCTCTCTAACAATTCTCTCCAACCTCATTAAGCTGATTAGCCCAGTCAGTGCTCGAGGGGGGTAAAGATTAGATCACCTCTCACTGTGTGTGTTCGTACACAAATGCCAGCATGGAGAGAGGTGCGCACCTTTAAATGAATGAAAGAACAGCTATTTGTAGCTTAAACAGAGATTGCAATGGACATGATAGAGGAAGACTGTATAAAGATAACTAATATATAGGATAAAAAGCATCAAAACTATCTGTGCATAAAAAAGATAAGGTATTTCTTATTAAATAAGAGTACTAGTGTATATATTACATAGAGCACTAGTGAGAGATATATGTGTATATATTACATAGAGCACTAGTGAGAGAGATGTGTGTATATATTACATAGAGCACTAGTGAGAGATATATGTGTATATATTACATAGAGCACCAGTGAGAGAGATGTGTGTATATTACAGAGTACTACAGTGAGAGATATATGTGTATATTACAGAGAGAACTACAATGAGAGATAAGTATATATTACAGAGTACTACAGTGAGAGAGATGTGTGTATATTACAAAGAGTACTACAGTGAGAGATATATGTATATATGACATAGAGCACTAGAAAGATATATGTGTATATTTTTAAAAGATTATTAGATTAAGATATATGTGTATACTACAGAGAGTACTAGTTCAAACTTCATGTGTATATAGCGGAATTCTAGAAAGAGAGATATGTGTATAATACAGACACTACTAGAGCAAAATTCAAGTGTATACTACAGAATACTAGAAACAGATATATGTGTATATTACAGAGAGTATTAGAGTGAAATATGTGTGTATTACAGAGTATTAGAGTGAGATATATGTGTATACTAGAGTGAGATATATATGTATGTTACAGAGGATACTAGAGTGAGATATATGTGTATATTTGAGTATTAGAGTGAGATATATGTGTATATTTGAGTATTAGAGTAAGATATATGTGTATATTTGAGTACTAGAGTAAGATATATGTATGTTACAGAGAGTACTATAGTGAAATATACAATGCTGCAAAAGTTTTAGGTAGGTGTGGAAAAAATGCTGCAAAGTAAGAATGCTTTCAAAAATAAAAGTGCTAATAAACAGAAAAATCTAAATGAAATCAATATTTGTTGTGATCATCAATTCTTCTGGATACACTTCCACACATTCAAGCCCTCATTGCTGAGAAATACAGGCCAGTAAATATCCATCATGCAATACTATCAGGGAGGCGTCTGATTGGCTCTAAATCTATCCTGAAGCAGGACAACCACCCCAAACATACAGCCAACGTCATTAAGAACGATCTTCAGCATAAAGAAGAACAAGAAGTCCTGGAAGTGATGATATGGCCTCCACAGAGCTCTCATCTCAACATCATTGAGTCTGTTTGGAATTACATGAAGAGACAGAAGGATAGGAGCAGCCTACATCCACAGAAGATCTGTGGTTACTTCTCCAAGATGTTTGGAGCAACCTCCCTGCTGAGTGCCTTCAGAAACGGTGTGCAAGTGTATCTAGAAGAATGATGCCGTTTTGAAGGCAATGGGTGGTCATACCAAATATTGATTTTATTAGATTTCTCTTCTGTTCATTCACTTTGCATATTAGTAATTGCTAAAAACAAACTATCACCGCTTCTATTTTTGAAAGCATTTTTACTTTGTAGCATTTTTTTTTCCCCCAGTTGCGATGGCTCCATTACGAAATACAGAGAGCTGAAAGTTGCTTTTTGGTTGTCTCTATTTCAAATGACAACCGTCATGAATGGGAGAGTATGCAACTAGGGTTAGGCTGCGGTGGGGAGGAGGCTTAGGGTTAGGCTGCAGGGGGGGAGACTTAGGTTTAGGGTGTGGGTCGGGGATACTTACCTTTCGGAGCACTTTTTGCTCTGGGGATCGATCGCTGTGCCTCATCGAGTTCGGAACTGGCTGGGAGCGAACGGCCCTGTCGAAATACCCACACTCATTTTTTCGACACCTTCCTAAAACTGTTCCACAGTACTGTGTGTTATTGATATACTGCAGCAAAGAAATACATTTATAGATGTATATTGGAGTACTAGACTGAGAGACAGTGGTTATATTATCCAGGAATGAGCAGGTTGAGGGATATCTGTGTATATAATACATTAAAGTGCAAACCTAAAAAGTCAATGAGAACATCCTTCACACCAAAATATCATGTACAAATATTTTTTGGGAACACAGTTATTTTATTATGTAAAAATAATTCATACAAAAGTTTATTTTCTTTAAATAAAAATAAATATTCACGCCAAACATAATTTACAGATGTCTTTAAAAAAATGTAAAAAAGGAAAATAAAAATTCATAAAGATTAAAAAAAAAAAAGATTTTGGCACTATCCAACCGGGATAAAGGAGCAGACGTTCTCTACGTCCACTAAATAAATGCAGTAGACAAACGGTTCATTTGAAGCTTGTTTCAATGGATCTGCCAAAGGATTGACCGTAATATAATTCCTTGTCACCAAGTAATATTCTGCAGAGTGCAGGTTGGGTGTGCTCTAATTATATTTACTAGTCATTTATTGTCTTAGGTGCATGAAAATGCTGTGAAGATGATCGGAGGCGGTGAAACGCCTTGTCCGTGTCATGACACGTTAGTCAATATTATCTTTACAGCTAGATTGCTGCTATGCTCTTCCCACACACCTTTCAGGCCTGTCACTATCCAAAATCAGAGACAGATTCGGTAAAATGACCACATATAGACAATAAATGAAGATGAATGGACGTCACTGTACAAGTGTGACTGAATCTGAACATAGCATGGAAGGAACTGTTCAATAAGGGTCTGGATGTTCTTTGGCAGGTATAGATCCTCTACTTCCAGATCCCTGTACGTCCTCCTCTGGCTGCCACCCTCTTTAATGGTTTGGATGGGTTTGAGCGACGTTGACTGGACAATACCTAGGAAACAGATTGAGGAAGCGTTTGTACAAGTAACTATCAGAGTCCCTAAAACATTGAGAGCGCAAGGGCCAACTACCTCTTTCTTTACAGGCTCTGGAACTTTATTCTCCGGAAGTCTCTTGGGGTTGGCATGAACTTTGGAGATATCTGGCTTCTTTTCATCTAATCTGTATATACACATAAGAGAGAGAGAGAGAGACACACACACACACACACAAAGAGAGAGAAATGCATTATTACAATAGTTGTGTGTCAAACAGAGACCTGAAGATATAACGGTGATAGATAATTGTATGGAGCAATGAGAGAAGGAGAGAGAGAGAGAGAGAGAGACAGAGAGAGAGAGAGAGAGAGAGAGAGAGACAGACAGACACAGAGAGAGAGAGATAAATGCATTACTACAATAGTAATAATATTACATACTAATGTGTCGAACAGAGACCTGGAGATATAACAGTGATAGATAATTGTATGGAGCAATGACATATATAGCTGTATGGGTAACAGAGAAGCAGGGGGATAGATAACTGTATGGAGTAATAAGATAGGTAGCTGTATGGAGTAATAAGATAGATAGCTGTATGGAGTAATGGGATAAATAGCTGTATGGAGTAATAAGATAGATAGCTGTATGGAGTAATAAGATAGATAGCTGTATGGAGTAGTGGGATAGATAGCTGTATGGAGTAATGGGATAGATAGCTGTATGGAGTAATGGGATAGATAACTGTATGGAGTAATAAGATAGATAGCTGTATGGAGTAATAAGATAGATAGCTGCATGGAGTAATAAGATAGATAGCTGTATGGAGTAATAAGATAGATAACTGTGTGGAACAATAATATAGCTGTAGGGAGTAATGAAATAGATAACATTATGAAGTAATAACCATATGGAGTAATGAGATTGCTTTATGAAGTAATAGGAACGACAGCTGCATGGGTTACACAGGAGCAGGGTTAGAAATAACTGTATGGAGTGATGAGATAGATAACTGTATGGAGCAATAAAGATAGATAACTGTATGGAGCAATGAGATAGATAACTGTATGGAGCAATGAGATAGATAACTGTATGGAGCAATGAGATAGATAACTGTACGGAACAATGAAATACCCAGAGGAGCTGGTGATAGATAACTGTGCGCATTACACAAAGGTGCATGATAATATCAGTGAAGAGGCTATACTACCTGTGAGGGGCCTGGTTTCCTTTGCTCATTAGATACTGACAAAGCTCTGACATATCTGTGAGAAAAAAACTGTAATTACATATAATGATTTCCCATCAGCCCCTTTACATCTCTGCGAGTTATACTCCGTGTAACCCTCAACCCTCAACTCACTCTATTACTGTCATTCTTATATTCCCTACAATGCTTATCTACTACATACATACCCCTCCTAATGTCTCCTTTTTGTCCAGCCCTCCCACCCCGTCCAGTATGTTAGCTTACTTGAGTGGGGCCCTCCATCCTAGTGTAATCCCCTCCATCATCACCCCTTCATTTCCTACCCTCTTGTGCCCTTCACCCCTTTTCCACCTAGTGCCCCCGTCCTTCACACTTGCCCTCTCTGCCTCTCACTGCACTTCTCTCCCCCTCTCCCTGATGTGTTCAAGCTTGATAGCTCATAATTGGCCAGGGAGTAGCACTTGTGTCTCACAGCACTGAGGTCATTAGTTTGATTTCTGTACTAGGCCTTATCTGTGTGGAGTTTGTGTGTTGTCCCTGTGTCTGTGTGGGTTTCCTCCGGGTGCTCTAGTTTCCTCCCAAACATGCCGAAAACATACTTGCAGGGACCTTAGTGTGTAGCTCCATTAGGGGCAGGGACTGATGTGAATGTCTAATGTCCTCTATAAAGCGCTGCGGACAATTTGTGGCGCTATAGAAATAAGTGTCATGAAATGAATCCTTTACTCTGCTGTATTACTATTGTATATTGCACGATTATAATATTTTACTGTATTGCATTGACGTTTATTTTCTGAGCTGTTTGTCTGTACTGTACTTTGTATGGTGCTTGTGGAGGGGTATTATAATAATAATACCCCTCATCTAACAGGCCCTCTGAACCCCAGCACTACAAAGCAGATCAGTGTAAATCCCTGGCCAGACCACTTACCGGGGTCCCCATGCGACAGACCTTTATCCATTTCATTAAGAGGGTCCCCAGGAGTCCGGTCTAACAACTGAGGATATGAAAAGCGAGATGGGGATTACATAGTATTTGTACTAGTCACATGTATTAGGCTGCTCTTTTCCTCCTCTTATTACTTATAGCAACGTCACCCCTGTGCCTTCTCTCCCTTCCTCAATCAGTGGCCCTGATCCTGCATGCAACGCTAAGCCACCCGGGCACAGCCTCTGCCAGTGCGATAACACGTTCACTGATTATTCCCGAATGTTCAGATCGCTAGTGAGCCAGTCAAATAAAAACGAGCAGAGAGCGCAGGGGAGAGGACTCCGATTATCCCACAGTGTGGCCACTATGAGATTTCCCTGGTGACCAGTCAGGTTGGAAAATGTCAGCTTTTGCGATCAGTGCATGTGCGCGCTTCCCAGCGACTCGATCGGATCACAAATCTGCTCGATACAGACTTCCAACTATAGATACTTGCAGCTGATTTATAATATACCGTATAGGCGGGGGTTCCTACAGCCGGCACCAATCCACCACCATTTTACGTGCGAATGGATTGGAAATGTTAAGGCAGGGTTCTTGCGAGCGATTAGGGAAACAGCAGAGATTCACCACGGGATCTCAAGCCGGCCACGCGCGAGAAAGATTTTCGTTAACTCCACAAAATGTAACCGATCAACGGGACGATTTCCCGCTAGGGAAAGGTCCGGATATCGGTGCCACGTATTACTTGCCGCTTTAAACGATCGTAGTGTCTGGATTTTTGCAACGGTAACTTCTAAAAAAAAAAATACAATTGCTAAAAAGTATAGTAAGCTTGGGTCCGACGTCAGTCAGGAATTCTCATCGCTAAAATAATCTGAACGTTTGAGGACCGTCTATAAAATGTTTTAAAAATCCATGTTGCCGACACATTCCAACGATTATCTGTCCAATCTCTTGATGATTGGATGATCAGACCGCGGGCTGCCCTTAGCAGGGGGAGGGGCACGGGACAAACTCCCTCATCTGGCACATGCGTAGGTCGGTCACAGATCACCTGAACGGAGCATGCGCCGACTGCCTGAAGCTAACTGTTCATAAACAACCTAAGTTGACAGCCACAGCGGTGTCCGTCTGCTACAGTATATCGAAACGTGCCATGAGTATGGATATCGGCTCTGGCCAACCGTCCACCACTACCACCACCTGGCAGCATCAAATAGAGCCATGGCGCACTACTTATATACCTCCACAGCTCTGTGGATGTCACAGGCAGGGGCTCCCTCTAGTGATGGGTCTCAGGCAGTGGGGCCTCGTTCAAACACCCTAGTGGTGGTATCGATCCGACGCTAATCGCGCTAGTGTGTTCCCCATCACCAGAGATACATCAGCATTAACACATCACCGCTTCCTCTCACCATGCGGATATAGTACTGAAGGACAGGATTCGGGGTGACTCGGTCTTCGTTCGGTCTCCAGTTTTGGGGTATCTCTGTGCTGTTAAATGGGGGCTCCTCCTGGAAAGGGTGCTCCGGAGAGGTTTGCGGGAGAGTTGTAGAGACTGGGAGAGGGGGGAGGGATAAGAGAAAAACAAAAGTATGAATGGATCGGAGCCTTGATCCCGACCCTCCTGCTGCCACCACTAAACCCCCCTGAAGGAGTCTCTGCTCATTAGTCTGACTCCCTGATGCCTCTCGTTAATAAATAATGTCCACACCAAGCGCTGGGAACATTTAACCTGCTCACTGCCACGGATCCTGGAAAAAACAGGATTCATTCTCGAGATCTTCACTGAGAGGACATGGGGGACGATGTACAAAATCTTGTGTACGTGATGCCCACAGTAAGCCAATCAGATGCTAGCGATCATCTATCTGGTACACGCTACAAAACAGTAGATAGAATTGGATTGGTTGTTATGGGCACATTTTAGGAGCGTTCTATCAAGGCACGTGACCAGGGATGTGAGAGAAGTGCGGCCAATCAGGACGCAAAGTCGCACAGGGGTGCAAATTACTTACAACTGGATCCGGAGTGTGAAAATAAGAAGAAAACAGGTGGAAAGTTACACCTGGACAAAACCATGTTGGAGGCAAATGTCACCTGCTGAAAACAGTATTAGAGTTGAGAGGTGACATTTCCAAATCCAAGTCTAAATAACAATGTCATATTGTGATTATGTGCAATAAGCAAAGTATTCTCCCTGCATGCCTAGAATAACATTACCACTACTCCCCTGCATGGGAAGGATAGCCACCACACAGGTTTCATATATGCTATACTAACCTACCACAAGAGACAATGCCGAGAAACAAACTACGAGAGAGAGGATCCTCAGGTTATTTTCAAGCAGCAAGTATGTTGGACCGCTATGCGTGAGCGCCTGATTTCCCTGGTTAACCAATCGTTTTATCGGGAGCGGGGGAAATTGTGAAAGTGTGTACCAAGCTTTACACAAAGCAAAGCCAGATTTACTAAACTGCGGGATTGGAAAAGTGGAGATGTTGGGCCTGATCCAGACCTACGCCGATGCGCTGTGCTTACTAAAGCACAGCATTTCGGCGTCCACTCTCCCCGACACTCCTCCTGTGCAGGCGTATGGCCCCTTCCTTACGCCGGCTGAAGGCTACCCTAACTTCAGCCGGCATAAGGAAGGGGCCATACGCTCGCACACCGGCGTAAAGAAGGGGCCATACGCTCGCACAGGAGCGTATGGCCGCCTAGCCCGCCCCCCCACTCTCATTTAACTAGTTCTCCCGTTTCCCGAACCTGTACGTAGGGACGCTGGGGGACGTCCCCTCCAGCGTCCCTACGGCGCTGCTACGGACGCCCGATCCACGATCGGGCGTTGCCGTAGCGACGCCGGGCAACGTCTTGACGCCGCATGCGCAGATCGTCTTTTCAGCCGATCTTACGCTTACGCCCGCCGTCCTAGCGACGACGGGCGTAGGTCTGGATCAGGCCCGTTGTCCCTAGCAACCAATCAGATTTTAGCTGACATTCTCTACTATGTAATAAGAAAGCGGGAGCTAGAATCTGATTGGTTGCTATAGGCAACATTTTTCCAAACTCGCAGCTTAGTAAAGCTGGCCCTACAGGAAGTAAACGTGTGTAGCTTGGAGCAGAGAAGAGCCAGGGGCATAGGATAGAAGCTGTCACATACGTCAAGGAGTGTAACCAGGTACAGGGGGGGGCATCATTTAATGGATGAGGTGTAATAGAACACAGGGGCATGTGTATAAACTGAAGAGTGGAAGGTTCAGAGGAAATGTGCGGATAAATGGCGTCACGGAAAGGGTGATAGATAAGTGGAATATTCTCCCCTCTGAGGGGTAGAGGTAACACAGTAGAACAGTGTACACATGCTGGGGATAAATATCAGGATATCCTAAATCTCACACTAAATTGAGGGTAAATAGGGTCTAGGGGCACGATTTTCTACACTTGACTTCATCTGTACAACAGGAGTTTATTAGGGGGATAATTACCCTTCTGCCAGAGACACCCAGAACCAACCCAAACAAAACTGCCCGGCAGATTGGCTGTTTTCCATTGCAAGGCACCACAGTAGTGAATAAGCTTCTTTTCCCCACCCTGCTCTCTCCCGTCCACGTAGTATTTCTCACAGTGGCCTTTCAGGACATATGAGACACTAAGGCAACAGCTTGGAGAGGGGCTTGAGCTGTCAGAGTATAACCCTTTCCCTGCGGCTTTTATTAACCTATAAATCCCGGCTCAGTGCTTATCCCGGATCTTCTGTGCTACAAAACCTGAGAGACTCAAGATGAGCAGGAGGATCATGGGGTAATAGGACAGTGCCAGGGGGGATGCGACGTCGGCTCCCTGCTCATTCCACGTATGAGTGTTTGGGATCCGAGAGGTTAATATTCAATCTCCTGTCAGGCCCTTCCTGTAAATTTGAATAACGAAGCCTCCTCTAACCCTAACTATCCTCACCCTGCAGCCTAACCATCCTCATCCTGCAGCCTAACCTGAACACTCCCCTAACCATCCATTCTGAAGGCCTGACATTAACCCTCCCTAACCCTAACTATCATCATCCTGCAGCCTAACATTAACCCTCCCTAACCCTAACTATCCTCATCCTGCAGCCTAACATTAACCCTCCCTAAACCTAACTATCCTCATCCTGCAGCCTAACCTGAACACTGCCCTAACTATCCTCATCCTGCAGCCTAACATTAACCCTCCCCTAACCCTAACTATCCTCATCCTGCAGATTAACCTGAACACCCCCCTAACCATCCTCATCCTGCAGCCTAACCTGAACACTCCCCTAACCATCCTCATTCTGCAGCCTAACATTAACCCTCCCCTAACCCTAACTATCCTCATCCTGCAGCCTAACCTGAACATTCCCCTAACCATCCTCATTCTGCAGCCTGACATCCTTATCCCACAATCTAACCTTAACCCTGTCCTAAACATAACCATCCTCGTTCTACAGCCTAACATTAACACTCCCCTAACTATACTTATCCTGCAGCCTAACCTTAATACTCCTCATCCTGCAGCCTAACATTAACACTCCCCTAACCATCCTCATCCTGCGGCCTAACCTTAACACTCCTCGTTCTTCAGCCTAACATTAACACTCCCCTCACCATCCTCATCCTGCGGCCTAACCATAACACGCCTCGTTGCCTGACATTAAAACTCCCCTAACCCTAACTATCCTCATCCTGCAGCCTAACCTGAACACTCCCCTATCTATCCTCATTCTGAAGGCCTGACATTAAAACTCCCCTAACCCTAACTATCCTCATCCTGCAGCCTAACCTGAACACTCCCCTATCTATCCTCATTCTGAAGGCCTGACATTAAAACTCCCCTAACCCTAACTATCCTCATCCTGCAGCCTAACCTGAACACTCCCCTATCTATCCTCATTCTGAAGGCCTGACATTAAAACTCCCCTAACCCTAACTATCCTCATCCTGCAGCCTAACCTGAACACTCCCCTATCTATCCTCATTCTGAAGGCCTGACATTAAAACTCCCCTAACCCTAACTATCCTCATCCTGCAGCCTAACCTGAACACTCCCCTATCTATCCTCATTCTGAAGGCCTGACATTAAAACTCCCCTAACCCTAACTATCCTCATCCTGCAGCCTAACCTGAACACTCCCCTAACTATCCTCATTCTGCAGCCTAACATTAACACTCCCCTAACCCTAACTATCCTCATCCTGCAGCCTAACCTGAACACTCCCCTAACTATCCTCATTCTGCAGCCTAACATTAACACTCCCCTAACCCTAACTATCCTCATCCTGCAGCCTAACCTGAACACTCCCCTAACTATCCTCATTCTGCAGCCTAACATTAACCCTCCCCTAACCCTAACTATCCTCATCCTGCAGCCTAACCTGAACACCTCCTTAACCATACTCATTCTCAAGCCTGACATTAAAATCCCCTAACCCTAACTATGCTCATACTGCAGCCTAACCTGAACACTCCCCTATCCATCCTTATCCCACAATCTAACCTTAACCCTCTCCTAAACATAACCATCCTCGTTCTACAGCCTAACATTAACACTCCCCTAACTATACTTATCCTGCAGCCTAACCTTAATACTTCTCATCCTGCAGCTTAACATTAACACTCCCCTCACCATTCTCATCCTGCGGCCTAACCTTAACACTCCCCTAACCCTAACTATCCTCATCCTGCAGCCTAACCTTAACACTCCCCTATCCATCCTTATCCCACAATCTAACCTTAACCCTCTCCTAAACATAACCATCCTCGTTCTACAGCCTAACATTAACACTCCCCTAACTATACTTATCCTGCAGCCTAACCTTAATACTTCTCATCCTGCAGCTTAACATTAACACTCCCATCACCATTCTCATCCTGCGGCCTAACCTTAACACTCCTCGTTCTGCAGCCTAATATTAACACTTCCCTATCCCTTACAATCCTTATCCCACAGTCTAACCTTAACCCTCCCATAATCATAACTATTCTCGTCCTGTAGCCTAACCTCAACCATCCTCTCTCTGCAGCCTAACAATAACCCCCAGCAAAAAATGTAGTAGGTTTGCAGGCTCTGCCCCGCTCTAAATACTAGTGGGTTTAAATTTTAACCACTCCCAGTTATTCAATTCCTAGTAGCCAGACTACTCAATAATCCTACAAAATGACTATTGGCTGGATCCAGACTTATGACTTCTCTTTGACTGGATCACGAACAAAACATTGGGAGGTTTCCCCTAGCACTAGTCTGCAGTATCCAAACATAGGCTTGTTCACTAGCCCTTCAAGCTCACGTGACGGCAATGCAGTGTGACCTGGAGAGGAGACTCACCAGTCCCAGCTATCGAACCATCCGGGTGAGGCTCCAGTGGGTAGAAGCCAAGGTGGCTGCCGAAGCTGTGACTCAACTCTTCCATTTGCAATGGAAAGAAACTATCTTCTGCGTCCGTGATCCTCTGATTTGGCTGACGGCTGCCCATTGAGTCCTCTTGGTAGCCAGAGTGGATTCGAAGCTGGCCACTATGACCTTGAAAAGCATCCTTAGACATGTTGCCAAAGTGAGGCATAATTGCTGGGGTCTGATGGTGGCTGACGAAGGTATTGTGGCTACTGTCAATCATGGACTGGCGGACATCATCCTTAGGGTGGTTACGTGCGGCATGGTCTGGGTTACTTGTGTAGACTCCTAGCGCTGGAGGCTGGCTAGTAGTGCTAGCTAAAGAACGGCCACCATAGTCCTTGAGTTGGCTACTGTCAATCATTTTCAAGCTGTTTTGCCTACTCATCATGGACTGACGGATGCCCTCTTGGCTACCGTCTTTTACTAGAACTGACTGGCTTGGGCTATCCATCACGGAACGGGTGCTAGTGTTTCTCATCAGGCTCCTGCCAATTTCAAAGCCGCTTGTCTCTGGAGGGGCTGAGTTTTGGCCACCAACCATCATAGATTGACCATATGTTTCTTTTATAAAGTTACCCAACATATATTTAAGACTTGTGTCGCTCTCCATTCCTTGGTGGAAGTTGTCATGGACACTTGTCTGGAAATGACCGCTATCGAAGAGGTTTGGTCTAATAGTGTCTGATGTTTCCGGGTCTTTGGCCAGTAGCCTGTTACTACTAGACTGGCTGCAGCCTAAAAAGGATTGTCCGTCAATATTTTTATTATTATTATAAGCCTTGTCACTCATCTGTGACCCCTGTCCTACGAAACGGAGACTTGGGTCCGCCAGCAAATGGTCTGAATGCATAAGATTCAGGTTTTGCTCATCCGTGGCTCGGCTGAAGTTTATCAAGTCTGAGCCACCGCTCTGCGTAAGGTGACTACCGCCATCAGTCGGCGGTTTGGTTTCGTCGCCCGCATGACGACTCTTGTTTCGATCGAGGTGGCCACCATCAGCTGTGTTCTGGCCGCTTCGATCGGTCACTGTATGTGAGCTAGTGCTTTCCTTCAGATGTTGGCTGGCATAGGGAACAGAATCGCCCAATCCCATCTCTCCGTGCCTTATGTGATCATTGGGGTTGCTGTATCCACCACCATCTTCTGATTGGAGGAAGGTCCACCGTTCACCAGAGTTTGACTTCTGATTGGGCAGAGCAAATGGCGAGCCCTCCAAGGAAGCCTAAGACAGGGATGGAGATTGGGATAGAGCTCGGTTACATATCTGGAAAAAGATGTACTGGCAATTATTAATTTATTTATTAACAGGTTTTTATATAGCGCCCACAGATTACGTAGCGCTTTACAATGTTACAATCTTTATAACAATACTGGGGAATAACAGACAGACTGGGTGGGTAAGAGGGCCCGGAAGGCTATTCCAGAGAGTGGGTGCTGCCCGGGGGAAGTCTTGCAACCTTAAATCTGAGCATTTATGAGGTACAGAGGTGAGTTGTAGATCTTGTGATGATCTGAGAGAACGTGCTGGGATATATCTTGAGACAAGTGAGGAAATGTATGCAGGTGCAGTGTTGCTTATGGCTTTATAGGTTAGCAAGAGGATTTTGTATTTGATTCTGTATTTTACAGGCAGCCAATGTAGAGACTGACAGAGTGGAGTAGCTGTAGTTGAGCGTTTTGCAAGGAAGATCAGTCTCGCTGCTGCATGCAATATGCATGAAGGACAAAATGCTTCTGTAGAGACATTCTACTTCTAGCTGTACAATGAGCAATTCCTAGACATCTGACCTTGGCAGTGAGCACTTGCAGGGCCTGACTCCAGTGACTCTTCATGACGTCTTGCAGCTGGGACAACTTCTGTGCCTTCTCACTCTCCAAGCGGCGGAGGGCCCGGGACAGCTCCTGGCAGCGCTCATCTGAGTGGGACAGTCTGAGGGAGAGGGTAGAGACGTCAGCAACCAGAAAATGACTGAAAGGGTAGATCCAGCTGCAGGGTGACACAGTGACACAGACCAGGTGGGGTCTACCACTATAAGGTAACATATATGTAAAGAAAGAAGGTCGTTTCCTACAAACCAATCACTAACCTGAGCTCATACTCCATGACGACCTCTCTGTGACGCCGCTCTCGCTCCTGCAACTCTGACTTGAACTGAGACAGCTGATTGGACAGTTCAGTCTCGTGCTGAGAGGCGAGGTCTAATAACTGCCTCCTGCGTGGCAGGAAAGAGGTCTCGGTGAACAGACAGTCGCACAATCGTCTCCAATCCCGGACGCCCACCTCATGACACGCTGTCTTGTTACCTGTGCTGTTCTCTGGCTGCGCATAAGTGCTGAGTGCTTTCCTCGTGGAGCGCGCTCAGCCGTTCCGTGATCGTCTCTTCCAGACGCATCTTGTGCTCACTCTCCAATCGCACCTTCTCTGACTCGTTCCGTGCCTGCAAAGAAGAGGCGTGATCAGGGCAGCGGACAGAGAGCAGAAGTTGCTGCAAGGGATTCTGGGATATAAGAAGTTAGGCAATGGCCAGAGGTCCCTTCCTGTTTCTCATGGGCATCGCACCACACACACACACATGCTTTCATGAGGCACAATATAGTTTATCTAATTACAGGCAGGTTTTTATATGGCACCATCAGATTACATAGCAACTGCTATGATAACAGTGGCTATGAGGGCAATGCTTGCAAGCCTACACTTTATTGGACATTGGTTGCTATTATTATCGTTTATTTATATAGCACCACAAATTGTCCACAGCTTTACAGAGAACATTAGACAGTCACATCAGTCCCTGCCTCTATTGGAGCTACATACTAAGGTCCCTCACACACTAGGGTTCATTTAGTCAGTGGTCAATTACCCTAACAGCATGTTTTAAGAGTGTGGGAGGAAACCGGAGTACCGGAAGAAAACCCACTCAGACACAGGGAGAACATACAAACCCCACAAGGATTCTGGGAATCGAACTCATGACTTCATCACTGTGAGGCCCAAGTGCAACTCACTGAGTCACCGTGCTGCCCTTGATACATAAGGGGAAGAGCACACAATAGTGCAGCCAGCTTGTATGAAAAAAGTGCTCGATGCTCAGTGCGATCCAATCACACAGCAGTGTTTCTACCAGGACTAAGGGGAACTTTAGTATGGATAAAGAAAGTTTCCAAGTTTGTGTTATTCATGTAACAGGAAAATAGCTGTAAATAGGGAAGACAAAAGGTTTAGCAGTAGGATGAGGAATTGTGTAAGCTTGTCTGCAGAGGAGCGTTTAAGGGATCATTTAAAACTTTGGAGAGCAGAGGGCAGTCTTTAGGGAGAGGAAGGATACTCCAGAGAGCGGGTGCAGCTCGGGAGAAGTCCTGTAACTGGGAGTCAGAGCATTTGGTTAGTGTAGATGAGCTGTATGTCCTGTGATGACCTGAGAGTGAGCTGGGATGTATCTGGAAGTGAGTGAGGATATGTATGCGGCACAGTCTTGATGATGGCTTTGTAAGTTAGTAGGGGCATTTTGTATTTGATTATGTAGCAAATAGGCAACTAATGTAGAGACTGACAGACTGAAGCAGCTCCAGAAGAGCGTTTTGCAAGGAAAATCAGTCTGCGGCATGCAGTATAGACTGTAGAGGGAAGGGGGGGGGGTTAGTAATTTTATAGCAGGAGAGTTCAATGCTTCTATTTGAACGTTACCTTCTCTAAATTGAGCTCCATCTGTAAAGTGTCTCTCTCCCGATATGACGCCTGCAGCTCCCGCTCCAAACGGGAGACTTCTCCCTGCAGGGAGGCGACAGCCAGCTGCCACTGCTGAGACTTCTGGGTCTCCTGTTGAGTCAGAGCCTGCAGGGGGGTAGAAAGAGATGATGACCTTTACATGTGCCGTAAAGGACATTCAGACGGCTGTACAGCGCATGTAGGCCACCAATGTCTCTCCTGATTCAGTGGAATGACAGGTCCCATTCTAAAGTGGCCCTGTAAATAATTAGAGAGTGGCCGCACGTGGCTGGGACACATATAAACTACAGTTGTTGACAGCCCAGTGGTGGGTGTCATGGGGAGAAATATCTGCCACATGCAGCATCTGGGTCACCTGATCTGTCTGCAGCCAACCGGGATAGTTCGTGGTAAGGCGTATGGCCAATCACTTCCTGTCCTTGCTACATAGTGGAGTATAGAACATAGAGGAGATACCTAAGCTCAGATTAGGGTCACGAGAGCTGGATAGTCGCAGGCTGTCTACAGTATGGAGGACATAGACCAGGTTGAGAAAATATGGCTCACCCTGAACTTGGCCCATCGGGGTCTCTGCTGATCTCCAATAACTACAAGTCCCAGCATGCTTTCATTGCATAGGCATAGCTGATACAAAGCATGCTGAGAACTATAGTTGCACACGGTGCGAGTTGCTGTTGCGAATGCTGTCTTTTAGAAGTAGAGACAGACGAACACTGATTTTGTTCTGTCTCTATTCCGAAAGGCAGCCTTTTTTTCGATGCCCATCGGTATACTTACCCATTCATTTTTCACAAGCCGTCGGACCTGTCACACGGAAAGTCACCGGAGAGATGAGTAACAGGCTTTGGGGAAGGGAGGGTTAAGGTAATAGAAACAGAGAGTTAGGGTTAGGCTGCGGGGAGGGGACACATAGGGTCAGGCTGCGGGGAAGGGAGTTTTAGGGTTAGGCTGCGGAGAGGGGAGTCTTAGGGTTAGTCGGTGGGGGAGGGGACACATAGGGTCAGGCTGCATGGAAGGGAGTCTTAGGGTTAGGCTGCGGGGAGGGGAGTCTTAGGGTTAGGCTGCGGAGAGGGGAGTCTTAGGGTTAGGCTGCGGAGAGGGGACACATAGGGTCATGCTGCGGGAAAGGGAGTTTTAGGGTTAGGCTGCGGGGAGGGGAGTCTTAGGGTTAGTCTGTGGGGGAGGGGACACATAGGGTCAGGCTGCGTGGAAGGGAGTCTTAGGGTCAGGCTGCGGGGAGGGGAGTCAGAGGGTTAGGGAAGGTTAGGGTAAAGATTAGGGAAAGGGTTTGGGTAAAACTTTGGAGAGCCACAGGTTGGCCAGACCGAGCTTGGACACTTCCTCACCTTCTCCTTCTCCAGCTCCCTCCGGCCCTCCTCCTGCATTCGCCTGCTCTCTTCCAGCAGTTCCTGCTCCCTCTCCTCCCAGGAGGTCTGCTGCTCCTGTATCCGATGACGCAAAGCCTCCATCTCCATGTGCTGCTGCTCCCTGGCCTCCTCCTCGGCCTCACGTTCCGCCCTGAGTTGAGCCACTCGAGCGCTCTGCTCGTCCACCTGCGTGAAGGAGAACATAGAGTCTGGTCAGCACAAGCTTTGCAGCAGAGAGAGCCAAGTCATGGGCGGCCGCTCCGATCTCTCACCAGACTCTGCATCTCTTGCTGCTTCTCATCGGATGACTTCTTCTCTCTGTTAAGAGATTCCAAGGTTTGGAGCAGCTCCTGCTGCACCTGGGTCAGTGCCTGTAGGACAGAGAAGAGCGTAAGTCATCCTGATCAAGGTCTAGTGCAAGAGTGGGCACAATTGGTCCTCGTGATCTACCAGCAGTCCATGTTTTCCAGCTTTCAACTTTGCGGTGATGAAGCACAGATTGCTGTCTCTACGAAAAGTTCAACGGTTCAACCTAATTCCCAACCCTAACCCTCCCTTCTCCACAGCCTAACCTTTACCTTCCCTTCTCCGCAGCCTAACCTTTACCCTCCCCTAACCAATCTCGTCCCGCAGTCTAACCTTAACCCTCCCCTAACCCTCCTCTCCCGGCAGCCTAACCTTTACCCTCCCTTATCTTTATCAATTCTTGTCCTGCAGCCTAACCTTAACACTCTCCATAACCCTCCCCCTATCCGCAGCCTAATCTAAACCCTCACCTAGCCCTAACCATCCTTGTCCCGCACCTGAGCCTCGGCTAACCTTAACCACTCTTGCTCCGCAGCCTAACCTTAATCCTCTCCTCTCTGCAGCCTAACCCCAACTATATCTGTCCCGCAGCCTAACTTTAACCCTCACCTAACCCTAACCATCACTGTTCTACGGCCTAACCTAAAACTTCCACTCTCCGCAGCCTAATCTTAACCAGGAACAGGGAAGGGGGATGGGGGGGACCAGCCGAAATAATAACATTCAACATTGTACCTGCTCCGATTTAGAAATAAAAGCCCTCAGCATTGACACAGCCGCGACTGTCTGCTGTATCAGTGGCCAAAACGGGATTGCCACAGCGGCAACGACATGCCTATAAGAGAAGCACAGGGGAGATAACTACCCCTGATCCTGTGGACCTTTAAAAAGATGTCGGTAAGAAAAGCACTTGTGCGCCAACAAAGACAGCTGCAAAGCACGGACACTTGGTTGATCACGTGGACTGAGTTGGGTCACCCAAGCGGAAGAGCTTTGCCCGATACTGGGGCCGTTGCTCACCTCCTGGTCTTTGGATCGGGCCTGCTGGGCTTCTTCCTTCTCCTGCCTCAGACGACGCACCGTCTCCTCTCTCTGCTGCTCCTGCTGCTTCCAGCCCCCCACCACCATGGCCAGAGTCTGAGGAACAGAAAGGGGGTTGCTATGAACGACCTCAGACGCACACAGTCATTATTATGCACCATGAAGTTCCGGGAGGGGGGGGGGGCACACACGCATTCCCAATAGGAATGTCTGCTTTGTCATCTGATTTCCAAAGGCCAGATTTACTAAGCTGTGGGTTTGGAAAAGAGGAGATGTTACCAATAGCAACCAATCAGATTCTAACTGACATTCTCTAGTATGTAATAGGAAAGTGAGAGCTAGAATTTGATTGGTTGTTATGAACAACATCTCCACATGGGCCCAGGAGTCATGTGACATGAGTGGGTGGAGCTTCTTCATGGAGGACGTAATGACTTGCAAACTGTGCAAAAAATGTGTAATTCATAAATAATAAAAGACACAATATTGGGGTTAATCCAGAGTAACAGCAAAAAGGGGATTCAAATCTGAACCACAGTAAGGCCATGTTGAACAGTGGGTGGCAGCAAATATACTCTAAATTCAATTTAAAATGAAAGACGTCCAGAATTCGTGTCTTATAAGCAAAAGATGTGTTTTCCCTGCATCTCTTTTCCTTGACTTGCAGTAATAACGTGATTTTGCTGTTGCTCTCAAAGGGATGTAGGTAATGTTATTCTTTATATGCATTCTTTTGCTTATTGCACACAGATACTGACCAGCGTTACCGTTACACTATTTAGACTTGAGCTTAGGTTCTCAACTCTAATACTGTTTCCAACAGTTGAAATCTGCCAACCCAACATGGTATTGCCCAGGTGTAACTTTCCACCTGTTTTCTTCTTATGTTTACACTCTGGATCTGGTCCTGTGTCATTCAATACTGTACTGAGATGCCACACAGTTGGAAAGCCTTTAAAGAAAGCAGTGGGAACAGCCATTTTTGTGGGCTGGACCATTATTCCTGAGGTGGGCATGTTGCTAGTGGTTAGGTTCATCGACAAAATGGCCGCCACAAAGCCAGTGTAGAGGACATTGCCACAGTCAGACGAGGGGGGGCAGCTCATGCTATAGACAGAGATGACACCTGGGGCTTAGGTCACCTGGTCCAGCTGTTGGATCATGGCGTCTTTTCTGCGGTCGGATGCCAGGGTCACGGACACCCTCTGCTGTAATTCCAGCATGTCGTTCTGTAGAGTCTGGGCGTGACGCTCCAGGTGCTGGGGAGAGAAGAGCAGACGTATGGCTACGGTACAAGCACGGAGGGGGAAGGAGCTGGGGGGGAGGGGGGGATATAGAGTAATTAGCAGAGAACTGAAGGGATTTAAATCAAGCTGTCCTCACGTGATGCATTAACGAGATCATGGTACAGAGGCTTAACAGCTGATCCATGGTCATGACAGATGACAGGAAACAAGCATGGCGGGGGGGGGAGAGAAAGGAGAAACTGGAATAATAGAGAGAGTGCTTACAAAGAAACAAAGAGGGGGGGTACAGAGGCTTAACAGCTGATCCATGGTCATGACAGATGACAGGAAACAAGCATGGCGGGGGGGTGAGAGAAAGGAGAAACTGGAATAATAGAGAGAGTGCTTACAAAGAAACAAAGAGGGTGGGAAAGAGAGAGAGGGGGA
>WWET01002712.1:94617-106092 GCA_011038615.1 Limnodynastes dumerilii | reverse complement strand
TGTGTGTTACAGTATTACTCTTGGGCTATAGTGCACCTGTGTGTTACAGTATTACTCTTGGGCTATGGTACACCTGTGTTTTAATGTATGACACTTAGGCTGTGGCACACCTGTGTTACTGTATTACATTTGGGCTATGGCACTTCTGTGTGTTACTGTATTACACTTGGACTATAGTGCACCTGTGTGTTACAGTATTACTCTTGGGCTGTGGCACACCTGTGTGTTACAGTATTACTTTTGGGCTATGGTGCACCTGTGTGTTACTGTATTACACTTGGGCTATGGCACATGTGTGTGTTACAGTATTACTCTTGGGCTGTGGTACACCTGTGTGTTACAGTATTACTCTTGGGCTATGGTGCACCTGTGTGTTACTGTATTACACTTGGGCTATGGCACATGTGTGTGTTACAGTATTACTCTTGGGCTGTGGCACACCTGTGTGTTACAGTATTACTCTTGGGCTGTGGCACACCTGTGTGTTTCTGTATTACATTTGGGCTATGGCACACCTGTGTGTTACTGTATTACACTTGGACTATAGTGCACCTGTGTGTTACAGTATTACTCTTGGGCTATAGTGCACCTGTGTGTTACAGTATTACTCTTGGGCTATAGTGCACCTGTGTGTTACAGTATTACTCTTGGGCTATAGTGCACCTGTGTGTTACAGTATTACTCTTGGGCTATGGTGCACCTGTGTGTTACTGTATTACTCTTGGGCTATGGTGCACCTGTGTGTTACTGTATTACTCTTGGGCTATGGTGCACCTGTGTGTTACTGTATTACTCTTGGGCTATGGTGCACCTGTGTGTTACTGTATTACTCTTGGGCTATAGCGCACCTGTGTGTTACTGTATTACTCTTGGGCTATGGTGCACCTGTGTGTTACTGTATTACAATTGGGCTATGGTACACCTGTGTGTTACAGTATTACTCTTGGGCTATGGTACACCTGTGTGTTACAGTATTACTCTTGGGCTATGGTGCAAATGTGTGTTACAGTATTACTCTTGGACTATAGTGCACATGTGTGTTACAGTATTACTCTTGGGCTATAGTGCACCTGTGTGTTACAGTATTACTCTTGGGCTATAGTGCACCTGTGTGTTACAGTATTACTCTTGGGCTATGGTGCACCTGTGTGTTACTGTATTACAATTGGGCTATGGTGCACCTGTGTGTTACTGTATTACTCTTGGGCTATGGTGCACCTGTGTGTTACTTTATTACTATTGGGCTATGGCACACCTGTACACTTGTGCTACTAATCTAATACACCTGTGGTGCTGCTGAACTGCACCTGAGCTGCTTCTAATATGTATGTAGGGGGCACTGTGACACAGCCATTAGCACTGCAATAATATTTGCATAAGGTTTGTATTTTCTTTATAAAAATTGGCTTCTGCTGTAAATGACCCATGTGTGGGTGTGTGTTTGTCTGGAGAATATAGACTGATTGCTAAACTGAGGCAGCAACTGACGTGACTAATTAAACATTCTCAGTAAAGAGCTGCAGAATTTGTCAGTGCCAAAAAAGTAAAATTATAGTAATATATTTCCATGATGCTGAGAGAATTATATTGAAGTATAATTATGCTCCTTCATATCACAGCTGCTGCTTATATATACCTGATGTCCTTGTAAGGCACCAGTACTGCAGAGAGTTCCATGAGTATGACAATGTTGTACTAAGGACAAAATAGACCAGTTTTTCTGCATATGAGCTATATACCTGTGCTACCGCTACTGCTGTGATATATACCTGTGCTACCGCTACTGCTGTGATTTATACCTGTGTTACCGCTACTGCTGTGATTTATACCTGTGCTACCGCTACTGCTGTGATGTATACCTGTGCTTCCGCTACTGCTGTGATTTATACCTGTGCTACCTCTGCTGATGAAATACATACCTGTGTTACCGCTACTGCTGTGATACATACCTGTGCTACCGCTACTGCTGTGATATATACCTGTGCTACCGCTACTGCTGTGATATATACCTGTGCTACTGCTGAGATATGTACCTGTGCTACCACTGCTGATGAAATACATACCTGTGTTACCGCTACTGCTGTGATATATACCTGTGCTACCGCTACTGCTGAGATATATACCTGTGCTACCACTACTGCTGTGATTTATACATGTGCTACCGCTACTGTTGTGATATATACCTGTGCTACCGCTACTGCTGTGATTTATACCTGTGCTACCACTACTGCTGAGATATATACCTGTGCTACCACTGCTGATGAAATATATACCTGTGCTACCACTGCTGATAAAATATATACCAGTGATACCACTACTGCTGTGATATATACCTGTGTTACTGCTACTGCTGTGATACATACCTGTGCTACTGCTAAGATATAGAGTTGTGCTACCGCTACTGCTGAGATATATACCTGTGCTACCGCTACTGCAGTGATTTATACCTGTGCTACTGCTGCCGATGAGATATATAGTTGTGCTACCACTATTGCTGTGATATATACCTGTGCTACCGCTACTGCTGTGATATATACCAGTGATACCACTGCTGCTAAGATTTATACTTGTGCTATTGCTACTGCTGTGATATATACCTGTGCTACTGCTGCTGCTGTGATATACCAGTGCTGCCACTACTGCCGAGATATATACCTGTGCTACTGCTGATATAACCTGTGCTACCGCTACTGCTGATATATATACCTGTGCTACTGCTGCTGCTGCTGAGATATAGACCTGTGCTACTGCTGAAATATAGACCTGTGCTACCGCTACTGCTGAGATATAGACCTGTGCTACCGTTACTGCTGAGATATAGACCTGTGCTACTGCTAAATTTGAGCTATTTACCTGTGCTGCCACTAGTGTAGGGATATAGACCTGTGCTTTCTGGAAGACATAGTAATTATAGGACGCTGTATGACTGTAGAATACCTTCTACCATTTAGTATTGGATCCATAATAAACCTTGTCATTTATATGTTCTATGAAAACCCTTCAAAATAAAACCCATCAAGGATTCATGATTGGACATGATAGGGCAACACCCACTGTATCATGCTGCCTTACATAGAACAACTGATTCCAATACATAATTCAATTAAACCACTTATATTATCTGCCTTTTCTGTTAAATAATTAAAAAGAATTTCCCCTAATTAATTAATTACGATGTCAGCCATCAAATCGAATATTGCAATGGCGACATGTTTGTTCAGCATCACAACCAATCCTGATCCTAACCCCTAAACCTAACCCTAATCCTATCCCTAACCTTAATTCCGAAAACCCTAATCACTAACCAGGGAAGCACAGGAGTGTGCAGCGTAGTGGTACCGGGATCAGGCATGAGTACCGGGAACAGCAAATATTACAGCGAGTACCCCTGTTAACAGTGGGTGTAGGTCAGTGGTACGATTGGCCTTTTTTTCGAAAGGGTCGTTTCATACCAGCCAGTTGCAAACTGGCTCATAAATCGATTGCTTCTGCCTCGAAGAAGAGAAGCAATCGGTCATCCCCAGGAACAAACCGTGATCGCTGAATAGTACCCTAACCCTTATCCTAATCCTTACCCTAACCCCTCCCCCTTCCATTACCCTAACCCTCTCCTACCCACAGCCTGACCCTAAGACTCCCTTCCCCACAGCAGACTCCCTTCCCGGCAGCCTGACCTTCAGACTCCCTTCCCGGCAGCCTGACCTTCAGACTCCCTTCCCGGCAGCCTGACCTTCAGACTCCCTTCCCGGCAGCCTGACCTTCAGACTCCCTTCCCGGCAGCCTGACCTTCAGACTCCCTTCCCGGCAGCCTGACCTTCAGACTCCCTTCCCGGCAGCCTGACCTTCAGACTCCCTTCCCGGCAGCCTGACCTTCAGACTCCCTTCCCGGCAGCCTGACCTTCAGACTCCCTTCCCGGCAGCCTGACCTTCAGACTCCCTTCCCGGCAGCCTGACCTTCAGACTCCCTTCCCGGCAGCCTGACCTTCAGACTCCCTTCCCGGCAGCCTGACCTTCAGACTCCCTTCCCGGCAGCCTGACCTTCAGACTCCCTTCCCGGCAGCCTGACCTTCAGACTCCCTTCCCGGCAGCCTGACCTTCAGACTCCCTTCCCGGCAGCCTGACCTTCAGACTCCCTTCCCGGCAGCCTGACCTTCAGACTCCCTTCCCGGCAGCCTGACCTTCAGACTCCCTTCCCGGCAGCCTGACCTTCAGACTCCCTTCCCGGCAGCCTGACCTTCAGACTCCCTTCCCGGCAGCCTGACCTTCAGACTCCCTTCCCGGCAGCCTGCCCTTCAGACTCCCTTCCCGGCAGCCTGACCTTCAGACTCCCTTCCCGGCAGCCTGACCTTCAGACTCCCTTCCCCACAGCTTGACCTTCAGACTTCCTTCCCGGCACCTTCAGACTCCCTTCCCGGCAGCCTGACCTTCAGACTCCCTTCCCCACAGCTTGACCTTCAGACTCCCTTCCCGGCAGCCTGACCTTCAGACTCCCTTCCGGCAGCCTGACCTTCAGACTCCCTTCCCGGCAGCCTGACCCTAAGACTCCCCTATGTCTTACATAAGGGTATGGGTCGGAAGTAAGAATGGGCCTTTTCCGAAAAGGACCTTTTTCTACCAGCCATTTTCGATCTGTCTCTGAAATCAATTGCTTCTGCCCTGCAAGGACAAGCAATCAAATAGCTCCAGTATAAATCCATAGCGGCGAGAGGTGCCCAACCCTATCCTAATTCTTACCCTAGCCCCCCTCCTTCCATTACCCTAACCTTAACCCTCCCCTTCCATTACCCTAACCCTAAAACCTCCCTTCCCTGCAGCCTAACCCTTGGACTTACATTACAACGTATATCATAGGTAACAGACTGTGTACTGATCCAGATTTCTGAAAGGACATCATTTTACCATTGTCAGATATTTTAGGGTAGCGTATGGGACCCATTTTTCATGGGACCTTTGCATAAATGTTAAAGATCCTGCTGTTGGAAGTCCAGTACCTACAAATGGAGTGGTCTCCTCTTGCTCATATCGAACCGAGGATCGCAAAGTGATCCACCATAGGACCATGATCTGGCCCGATATGTATAAACTTGATAGAATCTAAAATGTAAAAAAGTCTACATAAAGCAGCTGAGCCACAAACATTGTTGCAGAAAAGAAAATACATAAGCAGCATAAGACACAACAATACAGCTCCAAAAAATATGGGCATACTATGTAATGGGTCGCATTCACTGCTAATTGTCGGCTGTGTGTATTGTAGAATATGGTCCATTATGAAAATCATGCCACAGACCCACCGCAGGACCCGAAGCTCTGACAACCAGACAGGTTTGTGCAGGGGAGGGGATGTAGTTTAGTAGGGTAGTCTTAGGTTTAGGCTGTGGGGAGGGGATGAATGGGAAAAGGGGACACTTAAGGTTAGGCTGTAGGGAGGGGATGGATGGGAAAAGGGGAAGGTTAGGGTTAGGCTGTGGGGAGGGGATGGATGGGAGAAGGGGGATACTTAGGGTTAGGCTGTGGGGAAGGGAGTCTTAGGGTTAAACTGTGGGAAGGGGATGTATGGGAGAAGGGGAGACTTAGGGTTAGGCTGCAGGGAAAGGAATCTTAGGGTTAGGGGTCAGGTTGCGGGGAAGGTAGTCTTAGGGTTAGGCTGCGGGGAAGGGAGGATTAGGGTAATGGAAGGGGAGGATTAGAATAAGGGTTGGGGGCTGGGGAAATAGAGAGCAGCGCTTTCCTGTCTGCGGTGGGGCAGGAATTTTCTTAGTAGCTCCCTCTTCGGAAATCAGGTGTCAAAAACAGCCCTTTCAAAAAAAGGGTAATTCTCAGTGGCAACCCACACCCCTTTGTACTGATATTCACACCGCTCAGGTCATATATGATAAATAACAAATTTAAAACAACAAATAGATAAAAATACACAGATCCACTGAAATATTCAATTTATGATGGATTGATGGATTATTGCAGGAAATGTTAATCACTCTTCCCCCACCGGGGTGTTTACCAGTCCAGCAAAGATGGTAACAACCAGTATTATTTAGAGCAGATGGTCGCCTGTACACCTATGTGCTGCAGAAGATGTTCTAATAACTCAGTAGTGAGGTGTGAAGAATGCTTAACCCTATGGCTTCGGGGTGATGACTAATAAAGCTGTTGTTGAAATAATTGCTGGCGGATACGGTGGCTGGCTGAATGGCGGTCGTATCATTGTTAGAAAACCTCTGAAAATATAAAACTACTATTGGGAATGGAAATAAGAGCATTCAAATATTCTTTATTAAAAAGATATTGGCGCGATTAAGCTGGCGACTGTGTCCGTGTTGAAAATGAGACGAAGACGTTTACACTGCTAATGTTGCCATTTAACTTTTCCAAAAGGACCGTTTCATACCATGCGGTTGCAAAGTAGCTCCAAAATCAATTGCTTCTGCCTTAAGGAGGAGAAGTAATCGATCCAACGAAGAATGAAGACTCGACGCTGAATGGTAAGTATTTATCCTACTCTAACCCTTATTCTATTCCATTACCCTAACCCTCTCCTTCTATTACCCTAACCCTAAGAATCCCCTCCCTTCAGCCTAACCCTAAGACTCCCATCCCTGCAGCTGGACCCTAAGACTCCCTTCCCCGCAGCCTTACCCTAAGACTCCCTTCCCCGCAGCCTTACCCTAAGACTCTCTCTCCTGCAGCCTAACCCTAAGACTCCCCTACCCGCAGCCTAACCCTAAGACTCCCCTACCCACAGCCTAACCCTGAGACTCCCCTACCCACAACCTAACCCTAAGACTCCCCTACCCACAGCCTAACCCTAAGACTCCCCTCCCTGCAGCCTAACCCTAAGAATCCCTTCTCCACAGCCTAACTCTAAACTCCCAATAGAGTCCTACCCACCTGACTGGTCGGTTCAATGGGTCTGCGGCGGCATTTCCAAATGAAGAATGAGTAAGTATGCCGATCGGAATACTTACCCACTATTAATGAAATGGAACGGAGACTCCACATTCCACATTTAACGATGCACAAGTCTTATTTCTTTCCTTGATCGTTTTGAAAGGAACAATCTACTTGTATAAAGATACAGTACCTAATAATGATTATGTAGACACCAGAGCTATCTATAATAAGATGGGCACACAATAATTTTACTTAATTATTATTGCATGGCGTAATCCTGTATGTCAGTGTACCGTCCAAAAACTTTTTGTACCAATAAATGGTTCGTTCAGGCTCCAATAAGCATTTGATGGATGTAGGTAGAGCTGCTCCGATGATATGTCTGTCGACAGATCACTTAGCGGGAATGGGCTGTATTCACACCTCAGAAGCTTCTGCTTTCCCTGACTGCTGTCTCTGCGAAGAGCCCAACAGCGACACATACGTTTTCTTCATCCTAACCCTTATCCCCTTACTGCAACCTAATCCTAACCCTCCCCTTAGCGCAGCCTATCCTCCCCCCCCTCACCTCACCCCGCCCCTCTCCACAACCTAACCTTAATCCACCCTAAAACCAAAACCACCTGTGCCCTGCAGCCTAACCTTAACCCTCCCCTCTCCGCAGCTTAACCCTAACCTTCCTTGTCTTGCAGCCTTACCTTAACCCTTCCCTCTCCTCAGCCTAACCCTAACCATCCTGCTCCCGTAGCCTAACCTTAACCCTCCCCTTTCCACAGCTTAACCTAATAAGAACTTTTGACATTGTAGCCATTCTAATTTAGAAATATTTTTTATTTAAAAGCTTTCGGCTTTAGAAATGTCGAAAATGAGTTTGCCGCAGTGGCAACTACATCCGTTTTCAGCACCTCTGGGAGACCCTATAATGATTGACTCAGGGCGATGAGGATATAGCCCCAGAAATAAGCCAGTGTGTGGTCACTATATGAAATTCCCAGTGATAGGAGCGCTGTGTTGGTCTCCGGGGGCATTTGCATTGTGTGTGGCCAGCTCCACTCAGATAAACCTGTACATGTACTGCACTATCCAGAGGAAGGACTAGATGCACTTTATCAGTGCCAGAAATAGACAGAATACAGAAAATGGTAGAACAGGTGTTCTGTTGAATGGCCCTATTTGGACAATTACCCATTCACATTAGCGGTAGGCTAGGGATAGGCTATAGAACAGTGAGGGTTAAGATTAGGCTGCTAGAAAGGAAGGTTAGGGTTAGGCTGGGAGACAAGGAGGGTTAAGGTTAGGCTGTAAGAAAGGAAGGTTAGGGTTAGACTGTGGGACAAGGAGACTTAAGGTAAGGCTGTAAGAAGGGAAGGCTAGTGGATCAGAGAGGGTTAACGTTAGGCTGTAAGAAGAGGAAGGTTAGGATTAGACTATAAGAAGGGAAGCACAGGGTTAGGCTGTGGGAAAAGGAGGGTTAAGGTTATAAGGATCTTTGTATTTTGTAAAATGAAAACTAGATATTATAACACATATTAATATCAATTAATATTGCGTTCTCCCAGGTGTGGGTCCCCGTAGCGAATGGCCCTATTTCGATACGGTGCTTCGAAAAGTAAGGCTTCCCTACTCCCTTACCTTAACCCTATGTCTCACCATTCCCTATTTCTAAGTCACCTCCCCGCAGCCTAACCCTAAGTAACCCCTCCAGCAGCCTAACCCTAAGTCGCCCCACCTACAGCCTAACCCTAAGTCCCCCCCCTGCAGCCTAACCCTAAGTACCCAAGAATATATAAACAATAATCAGCACTGAACTTGAAAGTAAAAAAACAGCTGCCAAACAGATAGACGATGCCAGCGTCCCAAGAAAAAGCAATAGATATCAATCAACAATTTCTGTTGCGCTTACTATTTACCAAAAAAAATAGAAGAATAATAAAATAAAAAATTTATTAATGTCCACAATCGTTATAATTAAATAAAAAAAACACATTTATTGATACAATGTGTGATTATATAAAATATCACACTACACAACCAACTGTAATGGGGGAAGAGAAGCAAATAGTTCACTAATAAAAATAATTTGCAAGAGTGGTATATTGCAGGGAAGCCAGTAAGCTGAGAGGCACAGGAGTCAGTATGAAGCTGCGGCAGGTGTTAACCCTAAGCCCCCCCCCCCACAGCCGAACCCTAAGTCCTCCCTCCCACAGCCGAACCCTAAGTCCTCCCTCCCACAGCCGAACCCTAAGTCCTCCCTCCCACAGCCGAACCCTAAGTCCTCCCTCCCACAGCCGAACCCTAAGTCCTCCCTCCCACAGCCGAACCCTAAGTCCTCCCTCCCACAGCCGAACCCTAAGTCCTCCCTCCCACAGCCGAACCCTAAGTCCTCCCTCCCACAGCCGAACCCTAAGTCCTCCCTCCCACAGCCGAACCCTAAGTCCTCCCTCCCACAGCCGAACCCTAAGTCCTCCCTCCCACAGCCTAACCCTAAGTCCTCCCTCCCACAGCCTAACCCTAAGTCCCCAGAGAGGGTTCTCACCTCTCGTGTGGTCTGGTCTGGCGGCGGCGCTGTTTTCTGAAAATGAATGGATGAGCATGAGAATCGCACACTCGCCCATTCATCAAAAAAATTCTGCGGTGTTACACATTCTAAATAGGGACAGCCGAAAAGACACTTTCTGCTGCCCCTACTTCACAATGTGCAACATCGCAGCTGGGACTCGCAACGGTTCTCCCTGAGGTACATTATTGTAATACCTTCTATAGATTATATGGCATTGAATCTATTTCTCAGCCTCCTTTATGTACACAGTCTCACTGGTCATGCATCTTGCAGTCCGTCGCTCGGGCTTTGCGTTGCACAATGCTTTAACTGTACATATAATATAACATTCTCTAAACAGAGCTGCAAACTCAGCTGTTTTCTACCGTTCACCATTTGACAATTTTGATTTATTTTTGAGAAAATCCAATTCATTTTCCAACCCCTTTGAGCTGTCTGGGGAGTGAGATTGCAGTTGGTTCCTGGATCTGAAACAAGTACAAATGGTTCCTGTTTTCCAATTACCGCACTGTTAGTAGATTGGATTTAATGCCCATTTCCCCTTCAGAACACAATATACGTCCCAGGGGATGATTTAGAGAGTCTTGGCAAGTTGTCTGTTGGTCCTGATTACACTGGCCCCGATCCATGTCTGAACGCAAATGGTACCGCGTCCTGTGTGCTGGTCCTGGACGGTGTGAACGTTCAATCCACAAGCGCAAGTAAATAGAACCTCTGGATGGAAGTAAATAACGGCACGAACGGCCACAAAGAAGCAAGCTCTCTGCTGCCACGTCTCCAAATACGCTCTGCAAGTGCAGGGCTGTATAATGGGTTTAAAAGGGTTAAAATCTGTTATCAATAGAACGGAAGCTGCAGTTGCAGGACCTGATCCACAGACACGTGTACAATCATTATGCGCAGATTCGCAAAAATACGCATCTAAGGACCTTGGTCCGGATTCAGTTATGTAGCTTTTATCTTACACATGGGGTGGCTCTGAATCACCGTTATGAACCTATTTCCTCAAGGTTCGCAGTGATTTAAGAATGAAGGGGCGTGCCGGGAAAAGTTAAGAACAAAGGGGTAGATCCAGAACTACATTTGACGTACGTTTACTCGCGTAGCGTATTTTCGCGTGCGTACCTTCTATACACTCCCCTCGGCACACCCCTTGAACGTACGTATTTTGTCAAGATCCGCTTTCCAAACCCTACCTTAACTTTTTCCAACGTAACCGATGTGATCCGCTCACGTATGTATGGGCAACACGTATTTACGCAGCTAAGCACGCCCATACTGTACACTTTAAATACAAACCCCACCTACTTAACGTATTTCAGATGTAATTTGGACTCACGTAAAATTGGCACGCCCACACGTAAGTATTTACGTGACACATACGTGAATGGCCCATACGTTCACATTTACGCTACGTTACTGAGCGTATTTTCTATGATGCGCATGCGCAGTACTTACCAAAAGGCGATTTTACATCTCCGCCACGCGTAAATTCGCTCACAAGCGTTGTTCTGGATCTGGGCCAAAGATAGTTCTAGTTGCATGTAATTAAGAACCTAAATCATTATTAAGTGTGAATACAGTCTTATGTGGCAAGGTGACGCCGATGACACTCACCTGGTTCCTACAGATTTTAGCTGACTACCGCGACCATAGACCAACCTTAACTCTCTGTGCGTATTTCTCTGCTTAAGGAGCTTAAGTACTGCGCGCATTGCTAATCGTGCCCTTCTTGGGCCATTTAAATCCCCCCCCCTCCCATTTTTCTTAACTTGCTGCTCACGGAGGACTCACACGCCCCCCTATTACTTATCTCACTGAGGCGGTAGTTTAAGTCCGTGCGCAGTGCCTGCATGTTCCTAACAGCTGGATTCCGTATCTTTGTGTTCTGGGCCTGTGCAGTTTATCCCCACATGGAAAATACACAGGGAAAAGCAACACTTAAGTGTGAATCACGGCCGTAGTGTTTATGCTGTAAAGCAATGGAAAAACAAATTTACAGGAAAATATTAAAAAATATTATT
>WWET01002712.1:32561-42639 GCA_011038615.1 Limnodynastes dumerilii | reverse complement strand
TCCCCCCGCCCACCTACACTAACCTGAATGTAGGGACGCTGGGGGACGTCCCCTCCAGTGTCCCCACGATCGGGCGTTGTCGTAGCGACGCCAGGCAACATCAGCCCGGCGCATGCGCAGATCGGCTTTTCAGCGTAGTTCTGGATCAGGCCCAAGGTCAGCACAGCTTAAATAAATAAACGGGCAGATTGGATGGGGCAAGTGGAGATCTTTCAACTAATGCTGGGCATACACTATACAATTATCTGGCAGTGTGTGTGCCAAGAAAACGAACCAGAGAAACACTCGCCTCACAAACCGCTAGACTGCACAAAGGCTCCGACGTCACTGAGATGATCCTATTACGATGGCACAACACGGTAGGAATCTAGGCCCGTTATTACGGCAGATGCACACTCTTTACCATTTCTCCGCCTACAGGACTATTTTGTCAGGAGCTGGGGAATAAAAATCGTAAAAATGGGTGTCCAATCTTTAGGATTGTGCTTAAAATCCCTAGACAGCACCTCTGTCACAAAATCGCATTCCCATTTTCATAGTTTTCATACACAACAAGTATACGCATTTATATTTTATACATCACAGGTTTTACTAGTGTCCCAATTAGCGTCCGGTCATTTCCAGTGTGGGTGTAGGATAGCGTCGTCCCTACTGAAGAATATTATTCTCTCGTTACACAATATCGCTGTTTCTCCCTTTGTGTTTCAGTTTCTTTTTTAAGGAAATACTTTGTCTTTCTTATATGCTTCCACAAATTACCGTCAACAAGGATTTTTCCGTAAAAAAAAATGTGTTCGGCCTCACGTGTGCCGCATTTTGGCCCAAATTACTATGCAACATTTCAGTTATGCGGAGGAGTAGGGGTTAATCCTATCAGACTGGCGTGATATGACAGGGAAGGGTTAATCATATGTGACTCAACTTTTGTGACAGCAGAGGGTCTAATAGAACAGCACTAATCCTGTATCACGAAAAGGGGTTAAGTCCAGGAGACTGAACTAATATGGCAAAAAAAAAGGTGTTAAAACTAGTCATATGACAGGGAAGGGGTTAATCATACATTACTTCAGTTACATGGCAGAAGGGTTAATCATGAGTTACTCCAGTTACATAACTTTCATTTCATTACGTCGGCTAAACCCTACCCTAACTTTTCCCTGCGTTACGCCAGTTCGTACTAACGCGACGTTAAAAGGTAACCCAGCCCATACTGTACGTTTTAATTACCTCCCCCCCGCCTACATTCACTAACTGCAGCGTATTTCCGGGATCAGTTTTTTGGCCACGCCCCTTTATGCGGTTATACGGAAATGGTACGGACGCCCGATTCACGCTAAGGAAGTTATGAAATTACGATGGAAAACATCTGCCACACGCATGCGCAGAACGTTCTAACCGGTGATTTTACGCTTACGGCCGGCGTAACCACGCGTGCGGGCGTAGGTCTGGATCAGGCCCAAGAAGGGTAATGATATGTGAGCAGTTACATGGCTGGAGAAGGGTTAATAACGTGGCAGGAAAGTGTTTGCCCTCCAGTTATGTGACAGAGGGGCTGTGTGTACCTGTAGCAAGACATCACAGCAGACCCTCCAACATGACCCCCTCCATTCGGTACATAATACTCTGCTCCTGCTCTTCCTTCTTAAAATGATTGCAGTCACCTGTGTTATACTGGTTATTTGAATAGAAAGGTGTGTAACACAGGTGACTACAATCAGAGATAAGGAAGGAAGAGCAGAGTATTATGTACCGAATGGAGGGGGTCATGTTGGAGGGTCTGTCACAGTATAATTGCAACCTCTGTCCATACTGCATGAGATATTGCACCCCGCACCTGGCAGTGCACACCGTGCACTGTCACCGTCAGCCCACATTGGACAGGGTGGCATTCGATGCGTAGGCCAGCACACTGGGCAGGGTGGCACACCATGGGTCTTGACCGAGTAGCAGGCCCAGCAACAGAAATCTTGGGGTCCGGTACACTCATGGGAATCACATTCCTGTTTTTATAGTTTTCGTACACTATGCAATAAGTGTACGCTTTTATGTTACACACGTCACGGGTTTTACTAGTGTCCCATGAGTTTCCCACAATCAGCAGCTGGGTAATTTCCACTGTGTGTGTGTAGGGTGTTGTCATCACTATCTACTATCAACTATTATTCTCTCACAACATGTTATCAGTTTCTCCTTTTGTATTTCAGTTTCATTTCAAGGGAATATTCTGTCTTTCTTAGATGCTTCCACAAACTACCGTCAACAAGGATATTTCTGTAAAGAAATGTGTTCTGCCGT
Organism: Limnodynastes dumerilii; assembly: GCA_011038615.1. NCBI lineage: Eukaryota > Metazoa > Chordata > Amphibia > Anura > Limnodynastidae > Limnodynastes > Limnodynastes dumerilii. The sequence goes on along the minus strand of WWET01002712.1, from coordinate 40,344 downwards.
ATGCGTGTCGCATTTTGGCCTAAATAGCAATGTGTTCTGCCGTATGCGTGTCGCATTTTGGCCTAAATAGCAATGCAAAATTAAAGTTATGTGGAAGAGCAGGGGTTAATCATATCAGACTCGAGTGATATGGCAGGGAAGGGTTAATCATATGCGGCTCCGCACAAATCATACAGGGCTCCTCTTATGTAGCAGGAAAGGGCGAAAGTCCAGAAGACTGCACTAATATGGCAAATAAAGGTGTTAAAACTAGTCATATGGCAGGGAAGGGGTTAATCATACATAACTCCAGTTACATGACAGAAGGGTTAATCAGGAGTTACTCCCTTTACAGAACAGAAAAAGCTTTAAAAATACATGACACCAGTTAAGCAGCAGGAGAAGGGTTAATGATGCATGACTCCTGTTATATCACACAAGAAGGGTTAATCATACATGACTACAGTTTACATGGAAGGAGAAGGGTTAATCATACATGACTACAGTTTACATGGAAGGAGAAGGGTTAATCATGTGGGGCTTCTATTACATGACAGTAGAAGGGTTAATCATTGTGACTTCATTTATGTAGCAGGAAAAATGGTTAATCGGTTAATCCTGTGTGACTCCAATTACATGGCTAGAGAAGGGTTAATTGTGCGCCAGGTGAGCGTTTGGCCTTCAGTTATTTGACCGCGGTGACAGGAACATGATGTCATACATTAGTGAGATGTGTGACAATGAAATGAGTGGACATTATCGGAGAGCGGGCACTTTCCACCATCTGAGGGGCTGTGCGTATCTGAATCAAGACATCCCAGTATAGGTGTAGTCTCTATCAATAGGCTGCACATATGCAACGGGGTCGGCAACAGACATCTCGGTACACTCATGCTTTTGGGGGCCCCATCCCTCCTCAATAGTGTCTGCAGCAGTGGTTTGCAGAGATCCCTCTGAACATTGAGACCGGCCACAGCTCCTGCTCGGTCAATGGGACTGCCGAGCAGTGGTAGACAGCACAGAGGAGAATTTCTGGGAAATCAGCATTGTGGAATATAAAACTGATTGTGTCTGTGACATTTGTCTGAGCTGTGCCAGCATTCTCCATCCACCATCTGTCTGTCAATCGTTCATTTGCGGGAAAACCCCCTCCGTGGGATACCCCTGAGCACCCGGATGTGTACGTGCCAAATATGGAACACGCCGGACACAGCACCCCCTCCCTATGTGTCTCATGACTCACCAAAACATTACCTCACCTTCCTGTCACCTGCAGGCTGTCACATACACCAACTATTTGTACTTAACCCTATCCTACTATACACCTGAAGTCCTGTATGATTAACCCTCCTCCTGCCATACACTCTAACCGGACTGCTGTATGATTAACCCTCGTCCTGACATACACTGTACCAAGACTCATGTATGATTAACCCTTCTCCTGCTGTACACTGTACTTAGCGTCTTGCATTATGAACCCCTTTTTTTCCACTACACTTTACTTCGGAGACCAGCATGAATAACCTTCTCCTGCCATACACAGTACCCAAAGACCTGTATAATTAACCATTACCCTGACATCTATCCAGAGATCTGTACGATTAACCCCTCCCATGCCATATATCTGCAGTTATGTTTTATTATCCTTTCTTCCGCCATACACTGTACCTGCAGCCATATATGATTAACCATTCTCTTGCCATATAACTGGAGTCTATTTATTAGTGTGTTCGGCCATATCTGATGCACTTCCAGACTTTCCAACAGGTCCTGAGCTTCTCACCTAAGGTGCATAATAATAATAATAATAATAATAATAATAAAGTTAATAGCTTCTAGCTGTGTGTAAATCTAAAATGGGTGTTCGCAGCAGCGAACGGAACCCAAATAATTCAGCTCCTAAATATCGAATGAAACTATCAGATGCTGGTTCAATCTGTTTCCATTCTGCAGCACCATTGGGCGGTTATCCTGTGATTTGCATGAATTGGCACAAAAAGTCCCAGTATGCACCATGCCTAAGCGTACCCTTGTAACTGATTGCAGCGCTCGCAACTGATTTTCACACTGCATCCGGAGCACAAGATGCAGCATACAGATGTGCGTGCGAAGGCTCTGCTAAACAGTTCCCTTACATCTTGGACTTCCAATAGCCATCCCATACTCTTTAGTTTTCCGACTGGCGAAAAACGGAAAATGGCAGAGGTTCGGATGTTATGGTTACTTGAGAGCGGTTATCCTGTCAAAAATGTCATTACTTGTAAATCTGGGTTGGGAGAATTGTGTTCTTATCAAACGTGCTTTGAACACAGAGAAACGAGGGGAGAATCGAATGTCTGGAGCCGGACTGAGATGGGTGTGGGTCTGCGGTTAGAACAGCTCTTTTTCAAAAGGGCCGTTTTCATCCAGCCAGTTTTGAACTGGCTCTCAAATCGATTGCTTCTCCCTCGCTGAGGAGAAGCAATCAATCTTCCCCAGGACGAAGATAGAGAAGCGAATTGTAGGTATTTATATAACCCCCAACCCTTATCCCAATCCTCACCCTAACCCTCCCCTTCCATTACCCTAACCCTCCCTGCAACCTGACCCTAAGGCTTCCCTCTCTGCAGCCTAGGACTCCGTTCCCTGCAGCATGAACCTAAATCTCCTTTCACCACAGCCTAACCCTAAGACTCCCTTCCCCACCGCCTGAACCTAAGACTCCCCTACCCGCAGCCTAACCCTAAGATTCCCCATAGACTCTCCTGTAATACTCACTTGTCCGGTGGGTCTGTGGCAGTGCGATGGGTCTGCGGCGGAGGTATTAAACAATTCTTGTATAATTAGCCCCTCTCCAGTCAACTTACTGAAATATTCTATGATTAACCCTTCTCTCTCCTCATTACTGGAATATTGTGTAATTAACCCATCTCCTGCCTCCTCCCTTGATCCTTGAGATTAACCCCTCTCTTGCCTCCTTACTGGAAGCTTGGATGATTAACCCCTGTTTGACACCTAACTGGAATCTTGTGTGATTAACCCGTTTTGCTGCATCACTTGAAACTTCTGTGATCAACCCCTCTCTCTCAATCTTACGGGAATCTTGTGTGATTTACCCTTCTCTCCCAATCTTACGGGAATCTTGTGTGATTTATCCTTCTATCGCAATCTTACGGGAATCTTGTGTGATTTACCCTTCTCTTGCAAACTTACAGGAATCTTGTGTGATTTACCCTTCTCTCGCAATATTACGGGAATCTTGTGTGATTTACTCTTCTCTCGCAATCTTACGGGAATCTTGTGTGATTTACCCTTCTCTCGCAATCTTACGAGAAACTTCTGTGATCAACCCCTCTCCCGCAATCTTACGGGAATCTTGTGTGATTTACCCCTCTCCCGCAATCTTACGGGAATCTTGTGTGATTTACCCTTCTCTCGCAATCTTACGGGAATCTTGTGTGATCAACCCCTCTCTCGCAATCTTACGGGAATCTTGTGTGATTTACCCATCTCTCGCAATCTTACGGGAATCTTGTGTGATTTACCCTTCTCTCGCAAACTTACGGGAATCTTGTGTGATTTACTCTTCTCTCCCAATCTTATGGGAATCTTGTGTGATTTATCCTTCTCTCGCAATCTTACGAGAAACTTCTGTGATCAACCCCTCTCCTGCAATCTTACGGGAATCTTGTGTGATTTACCCCTCTCCCGCAATCTTACGGGAATCTTGTGTGATTTACTCTTCTCCCGCAATCTTACGGGAATCTTGTGTGATTTACCCTTCTCTCGCAATCTTACGGGAATCTTGTGTGATTTACTCATCTCTCCCAATCTTACGGGAATCTTGTGTGATTTACCCTTCTCTCTCAATCTTACGGGAATCTTGTGTGATTTACCCTTCTCTCGCAATCTTACGGGAATCTTGTGTGATTTAACCCTCTCCCACAATCTTACGGGAATCTTGTGTGATTTACTCATCTCTCCCAATCTTACGGGAATCTTGTGTGATTTATCCCTCTCCCGCAATCTTACGGGAATCTTGTATGATTTACCCTTCTTCCGCAATCGTACGGGAATCTTGTGTCTTGTGTTATATACCCTTCTCTCGCAATCTTACGGGAATCTTGTGTGATCAACCCCTCTCCCGCAATCTTACAGGAATCTTGTGTGATTTACCCTTCTCTCGCAATCTTACGGGGATCTTGTGTGATCAACCCCATTCCCGCAATCTTACGGGAATCTTGTGTGATTTACCCTGCTCTCTCAATCTTACGGGAATCTTGTGTGATTTACCCTTCTCTCGCAATCTTATGGGAATCTTGTGTGATTTACCCTTCTCTCGCAATCTTACGGGAATCTTGTGTGATTTACCCTTCTCTCGCTATCTTACGGGAATCTTGAGTGATTTACCCTTCTCTCGCAATCTTACGGGAATCTTGTGTGATTAGTTGTTTTTTTGCCACAAAAGCTGTATTTCCTATCACTATGTAGTTACAGTAACCTTTCTTCGGCCACATAATCGTTTATGACTAACACTTCTCCTGGTAATTGATTAACGATGACAGATACATCCCTGTGAAAACACATACTCAGAATGCTGAATGAACAACACTACTTATATTATTTTAATGTTATGCCAGCTTATATGCATTGAAAATAAAGGGCCGGATGCAGAATTAGTAAGGACAGGTGATTTCTGTACATCACATATGGAAACTGCCTGTCTGTATGTAGTGTGAATGTGCAGTAAAGGGAATTGTGCATAGCGCGGCACCCGTCTGATGCATAGTTTCGTATATGGACCTCAGTGTCTGCATATTATTATTATTATTATCGTTTATTTATAAGGTACCACAAGATGTCCGCAGCGCTGTACAAAATACAACAAAATACAGTACAGACATACAGGGTTGGGATGGACAGCACAGTACATAATAAAATACAATCTAAATATAAAAATATCACAAAAATACAATAAAGTGAAGCAAGCACAGAACGCAAGGCAAAATGCGAGGTGTCAAGCTTGGCAGATCAGGGAGGAGGGGATAGAGCGCAGTGGGCGGGGTGGGGGAGTGGTGGATCAGGGAACAACACTAATATGGAGAGCCCTGCTCACATGAGCTAACACATTAAGTGGAAGGGATGAACTTACAGAAGACATAAGGAGAGGGAAGGAAATAAAAAAAAGGATAGATGTAGGATGCAGTGAGGATGTTAAGTGGAAGAGGGGTAGGCTAGCCTAAACAGGTGTGTTTTGAGTGAACGCTTGGGGAGAGTGTGACTGAAGAAGGGAGGTCATTACAGTGCAGAGATGCAGCACGGGAGAAGTCCTGGATACGGGCGTGATATGTGGTGATCAATAAAGAGGTCACAAAGCGCTGGTTAGCAGAACGGAGAGGGTGGGAAGGGGTGTGCATGTTGATGAGGGAAGAGAGGTAGGGAGAAGTGGATGAGGAGATGGCCTTAAAGGTGAGGATAAGAAGTTTAAAGAGAGGTCTGAAGCTGAAAGGAAGCCAGTGGAGGGTTTGACATAAAGGAGAGGCCAAGGTAGAGTGGCGCGAGAGGAAGCTGCATTGAGTATAGATTGAAGGGGGTGAGCGGGAGAGATACGGGGAGGAGGTTACAGTAGTTGTGGCGTGATATGACTACAGAGTGGATGAGGGTTTTAGTAGCTTCATTGGTGAGGAAGGGACAGCTGCATGCAATGCTGCGAAGGTGAAAACAAGGATGACACCTAGGCAGTGAACTTGTGGGTATCACCAATGGTTATAGTGATTGAGGGGGGAGAGGAAATCCTAGGGGAAGAAAAAACAATAATTTCCGTTTTGTCCATAGTCAGATTAAGGAAGCGTTTGGCCATCCATTTGGATAGGGACGAAAGGCACTCGGAAATCTTAGACAGAAGAGAGGGGTTGAGGTCAGGGGAGGAGAGGTAAATTTGAGTGTCATCAGCATAAAGGTGGTAGTTGAAACCTAAGGTTCTGATGAGGTTACCCAGCGAGGAGGTGTAGAAGAGGAGCGGGCCAAGGACAGAGCCCTGGGGGACACCAATAGGGAGCGGAGGGGGGGAGGTGAGCTAGGGGTGGAAACAGAGAAGGTGCGGTCAGAGAGATAGGAGGAAAACCAAGAGAGAGCAGTGTCAGTGAGACCAAAAGAGCGGAGGGTTTGAAGCAGAAGAGGATGGTCAACGTTGTAAAGCTGACAGATAAGGATGAGGATGAAGTAGTGGCCCTTGGATTTGGTAGATAACAGATCACTGGTCACTTTGGTAAGGGCAGTCTCAGTGGAATGGAGGGGCCGGTAACCAGATTGGAGGGGGTCCAGAAGAGAGTTGTCAGTAAGGTAGCTTATGTTGGTAGACTAAGCGCTCAAGGAGTTTGGAGGCGAAGGGGAGAAGGGATATAGGTCGGTAGCTGGAGGGGGATGTAGGTTTTTTGAGAATGGGAGAGACAAGGGCATACTTAAAAGAGGATACCAAAGTCACTCCTTTCTGACAGGAGTGACTGTCAGAGTCATTGACCTCATTAGAGGAACTAAACCATCAGACCTCCTCTACATAGCCAGTCACCTGCGGCCAGTGAACAGCTCTACACCCGGGGACTGGGGTTCCCGTCCGACAGGACAGCGTCTCTGTCCCAGGACAATGCAGCTCTACCATCTATCTCTGCAATTTACCTGCGACTATGGTTATGATTGTCATCTGCTGCCTTCCTGTGAGATTCCCCCTGCTCTTCAGCTGACGCAGTCCTGCACGATATCCAGGTGTACTGGCATAGGAGGCTACCTTCCACCATCAGAACGGAGATAAGTGCAAATATATTGCTAACCACTACGTGACATTGTATCAACCTGCTTCTATTTTGCACATCACCAATAAGTTATCAGCACTTGTACAATACAGTTTTTCCTTTTTTTTTTTTTTTTTGGAGTACCATTTTTATAACACAATTCTGGATATTGCTTACAATCTAATACTCTTAAGTTTATATTAGATGCCTACTAGCTGCCTGATCAACAGCTAGTATAGCAGTTTTGCCATTTACCCAGTGCTTGCTGTATTTTTATCTTTATTTATATATATTTCTAATTTATTTGTTTTATATGACCACTTTTTTTATGTACCTTGTTTTCTATTCTAACAAGAATCCTATGGAGTAATAAATAGTGGGAGAGAGGTGTTTGAGAAGTTGTGAGGGAATAGGGTCCACAGGGCAGGTTGAGGGTGGTGAGGATATTATAAGGGAGTGAATTTTCTCACTTGTCGTAGGATGGAAAGAAGAAAACTCATGATGATTGCATAGAAGGGAGGTGGAGAGTTGGGGAGAGATGGCTCAACCAGGGTGGAGCAGATGTAATTTCTGATAGATATAACATTGGATGAGAAGTAGGAGGCAACAAGGGCTGGGATGGGCATAGGTTTTTAAATGTACAGAAAGGGCTAAGCCCATACGTACAATTCAATATGCCGCACAGAAGGGTAATTGTAATTGCCTCCCACATGGAGGAGATCAGGGGGATTTACTAATATCCTCCTTGAGGTACACAGAATAGCAAAGTTCATACGTAAGTAGCCTTAGGGCTGTGAATGTACGGTCCAGTGGTCGGGTCATGTTGGTGTATAGTGTCCTATGTCTGTATAGAGTGTAATAGAATCGTATTATGATCATGTCCAGTGGTCGGGTCATGTTGGGGTGTAGTGTCCTATGTCTGTATAGAGTGTAATAGAATTGTATTATGATCATGTCCAGTGATCGGGTCATGTTGGGGTGTAGTGTCCTATGTCTGTATAGTGTAATAGAATTGTATTATGATCATGTCCAGTGGT
>WWET01002711.1:208045-229040 GCA_011038615.1 Limnodynastes dumerilii | reverse complement strand
GATTAGCCTTGCCTACCACCAATATGAGTATCAATCATTGGTAATCCCGTCCACTTTGTGTTGGCCCCGCCTACAGTTGATTTGGTCCCGCCCCTGAGGCCACTTTAAGGTTTTTTTTTCCAGGACCACTTTAATTTCCCAATCCGCCCTGATGGTCAGTCAGTAATAAACACACCTGTGCTCCAGCAAGGAGACCTGGAAATCAAGCACTGTTAGTGGTCCCCGAGGAAAAACTGCTCCAGAACAAAAAAGCTAAAATTTTATTATATTTTATTATTGAATTAAACCATAAGAAAGGCACAGCTGTGAGCTGTCAGAGGCCTTTCAATGCTTTTGTGTTGCCCCAAAAATCTTGATAACGTCAACTGAACCAAAGTTTAACAGCTTAATGGGAATATATTTCGAACAACATAAAAACTCTGACAGCACAGTGCTAAAATTTCACTTGCGCTCACATTTTTATAAAAAAAAAGTACTGGTTTGTTTTTCCAGATTGTAAAAAAGTAAAGAAACATAATTTTTAATGACTGTATTGCAATATGTTCCAGCATCTGTCTATAGTAAACAAGAGCAGAGCAGAACACTGTATACTCCTATAGCTAGACAATTCCTCGTGAGAAAAACAAACAGAAGGAGAACAAAATAATCTTTGTTGAGTATAATCGCATCACAAGACTTCTTGTGACATTGTTAAGGAAAACAAGTTTTACCAGCGTTATTGGACTCCTTGAACAGGAATACTGTGCAGAATATTACTATTAATATTAATATATTTAGGTGCGCAATAGGTTTCCTTTATTACAGCTCAGCATATAAATTTTCATCATCCAAAACCACTGATCTTACCACTTGCAGACAGTTAATTTATTGCAGAACTTGCTGTAACCATATTACCTCAGAGTATATACAACAAGAGAGATAATGGGCTGGATCCAGACTTAAGTAAGTGCTTGAAATTAGTTACTCCTGGTCTAAACCAGTGTGTAAATGACCTACTATGCCTGCATATTATGTAATTTCTTAAGAGACCATTCTTAAGAAGCTGGAGCTTTTTAAACTTGAATATGGTATCCTCTATGGGCTCTATTTACTATCATTAGCACATTGAGCGCTAATGATAGCAACCAGGCTCGCTGCGAAGTAGGACCGCGGAAAATATTTACAAATACTTACCCCTCCGGCGAGGTCCCACGATGGTCAGCAAGCCTTTCGCTGACATCGTTCGGCTATGCAGTCCCAGCACATGCTCAGTAGCTGCCTTTTAGGACTTGGAAAATTTCAAGTCCCAAAAGGCAACATCACTGCGCATGTGCCAGGATTAGAGACAGACGCACGCCCAGAGAGGTAAGTTTAAAAGCTTCGTTTTCTATTTTTTTGTGTTTTTTTTTAATTAAATATGTTTATTAGATAGAAATAAATGAAAACTAGTTCATATATTTTTTTTTTGTTTTTTTTTACTTATATTTTAATGTTTTTTTTTTTTACTTAATTGTATTCCAACGGTCTCCCCATATGTACTCCCCTCTTCCACCCCCCAATAACAGCTATTAGGGGGAGGAAAAGGGGTTTACATGGGGAGACCACTGGAATACTTATCCTAACGCCATCTTCAGAATGTCGTTTTTTAACGTGTCGGCGTGGACTGTCAAAAATCTGCGCGACACTTAGTAAATGCCGGCCTGCATTTATTAGAGCGGGACGGCAATCGGGACCGTTATTGCTATCGTCGCCATGGTTTCCATGGCAATGATAGCTCTGTAAATATGGACTTCTTCAATTTCATATGATAAAGCCCGTTTTCACACTAAAACGGACTTTATCATATGAAACGATCTTTGTAAATAGAGCCCAATGTGAGTTAAAAATGGAAACAGAAACACACGCTGAAAAGTAAGATAGTGGAAGTTTCTGAGTGCTGAGCACTGTCTAAGATGCTACAATCTGACAGTTTACCCAACCTCTTCTCTGGGGCCTATAACAGCTGCACACACGTAAGCTACCCCACTGGCTCTGCCGTTCCAGGAAAATGTAAACCACCATATTGTGAAGCCACCATAAACTCCATTGTTGTGAAGGCTGATTTTGTGGAACTGGAAAAAATGTATAAGTGAATCTTTGTATCAGAAAGGTTAGGAAAAACCCCAGAAAAAGAAAGCCAATGTGGTTTACACAAGAGGTAGCAAGTATAGTGAAAGCAAAAAAGATGGCCTTTCAGAATTATAAGCAAACTCAGAATAATGATGAGTATTTTGCAAAGCAGAAGTAGGCTAAAAAGGTTATCAGGGTAGCAAAGGCACTTGGTACAAAAAGAGGACAAAAGCTTTTTAGGTATATAAAAAAAAAAAAATACTAAAGAGGGTATAATAAGGCTCAAACCGGAGAGTAGGATTCTTGTTGAGGGTGGAAGGACTATGGCACATCATCTTAACAAGTATTTCTGTTCAATATTCACAAAACATAGAGAGAGACTGTTAAATAAACTTTGGGATTGGACTCAAAGATAGTTGCATGGATAATGCAAAAACACAAAACCTTAATATATCATTAATGGCAGGCACTACATTAGAAACTACTGAGGAGGAAAGGGATCTAGGAGTGAAAATTTAATGTAACTTAAAGGTAGCCAAGCAATGCAATTGCATAGGTAGAAGTATTAGTAGCAGAAGTAATGCCCCTATATAGATCGTTGGTACGACCTCACATAGAATACTGTGTTCAGTTCTGGAGGTCATATTCCCATAAAAACATAAATACATTAGAGACTGTGCAAAGAAGTACATCTAAAATGGTCCATGGCCTGTGTCACAAAACATACCAAGAAAGGCTAGAGGAACTAAACATGTATAGCTTGGAGCAGAGAAGGGGAGGGAAAAATATGATAGCAGCTTTCAAATATATTAAGGGTTGTAACCATCTAGAGGAGGATGGCATTTATCAAAGGAAGAGGTGGAATAGAACAAAAGGGGATGAATATAAACTGGAGGGTGTCAGTTTCAGAGGAAATGTGCACAAAATTACATCACTAAATGGCTGGTTGACAAGTGGAATAGCCTCCCATATGAGGTGGTTTAGGCAAAAACAGTAGAACAGTTTAAACATTATTGGGATAAATATAACGATATCCTAAATCTCTAACTAAATTGTGGGTTAAATAGGATCTAGGGTCAGTATAGTTTAAAATAAACAACTGGGCAGACTGAATGGGCCATGTGGCTCTTATCTGCCGTCACTTTCTATGTTTCAATGTTTCAAGCACTCATTAAATATTTACCCTGGTGTTTCCATGTTCTATCCTTGATCTGTATCTCTGTATAAAACGTTAATACATCTTTAGTAATGACTTGCAGTATGTTTATTATAATCAAACAAAAAGATCTACCTTCTATCTAAAGTTAAAAACAGTAGATGGGCATGTTTAATATAACCTGCTCAATGAGGTCTCCAAGAGTCCTCTTTGATTGTCAGTGCAAACTTTTCATCTACACCTGTGCAATATGAGGATTATATATTACCGGTTTTTATAATCCTGAATAGTAAATCATGTAGAAAACAGCTACCATTAATTAAATGCAAGTTAATGAGCAACATGTCCTTTGAGGTTTGTTAGTGTCTGACAGAGTCAAAATGAAAATATTTTCTCAACTACAGTCTATGTAAATCAATGGGCCCAAAAGTAATGTGTTAATGCTCTTTTTCTCATTCTGAAAACCCTAAGGTCATTTGTGAACTTTAAAATTGAGTTGATGGAATCTGCAAGTCATATGTGGATTTCGTATTTTGGATATGAGTCAGGTGATGTATGGTTTGTTTTTAAGCATATTTCTCAACTCTCAAAATTATTCTACTATTCTCTAATTTTAAATATTAGCACCAATGTTTTATCATATGTTGGAACATGTCCAAATATGTTGTCACGGTTTCAGGATTCTGGTTATCTGTTTGGGGGACACTTGGGCTGGCCGGTTAGTATTATAAACTATGGGTTTTAAAGTAAGACTTGCTCATTGTCAATAAGCACCAGGTGAAGCACAAGGGGGACCTACCACATCAGTAAGAAATTGTAGGTACAAGGTGGCAAAGCCTATATGGGCTTGGACTAGCTGATGTGCTATATAAGTAGTGTGCAAGAATTGAACTGCAGCGATACTGCTGGAGAGGTCTGACTGCAGAAGGATTAGATGAGACTGTGATGATGCAATGCCATGGCAAACTGAGCAAAAGGCTGAATAAGATATAGTGACGCATTGCTGTAGCTTATTGCGCAGCAATAAAGGACTCTGGAGGCAGACTGAGCTGTGATGATGTGATGCTATAGCAGGGTATGGTTTGCTGGTACGATGGTCTGTTTTCTGGCAGTTGTATGACAACTACCAGCAATCGGTGGCAGTCTCCATTTTAGAAAGCAACAGTGCTGTGAATCCCGAAAACACAGGTAAGTCTTTTATCCTAACCCTAACCTTCCCCTAATTCTAACCCTCCACTTCCTGCAGTCTAAACCTAACCTTCCCCTTTAGCTCTGATACTAACCTTACCCTTATGCCCTAACCCAAAAATTAGCCGTCTAGCCCCCGCAGTCTGTCACTGTTGGAAACAGGTCAAAAAGGTACCCGCTATCAATAACAATTTTCTATTTGCCAAGCATTTCGACAACGATAAAGCCGCCATTCAGTTGAAAGCTGTATCGTTGTCGAGGGTGTGGGTCTCCGCTTTGAACGGCCCTTTTTCGAAAGGGCCATTCTTTCCCTGGCATTTCCGAAGTTCCTGGGAAATCGATTGCTTCTGACTCGCCAAGTCAAAGCAATCGATTTTCCCTAGGATGAGGACGAAGTGGTGAATGGTGAGTATTGCTCTAACCCAAATCCTTCTCCTAATTCTTACCCCAACCCTCCCCTGCCATTACACTAATCCTAAGACTCCCTTACCCACAGCCTAACCCAAAAACTTCCTTCCCCGCAGCCTGACCCTAAATCTACCTTCCCCGTAACCTGACCTTAGTACTCACCTCCGAACGGCATGCTTACCCATTCATTCACAACAATTTCCCAATACTAGTATTTTCTAAATGGAGGCACCTGAAAATCAGCTTTCGACTGCCTGTATTTCTAAAATGGTAGTATTGGACCGAAGACTGCATCCTCATTGTCCAAGAGGGCTGACTGGACCAGCAACCGAATAGAAGACTGAGCAGCGATGATGGAAGTAGTAAGCAGACTGATCTGTGATGGGGTGATGATGTTGCAGATTAAGAAGCGATGCTGGAAGGAGGTAGCAGGGCTGTGATGATGTGACAGAGCAGCAATGATGAAAGCAGGTTGTAATGTCAATGTTGATATCTACCTACAATAACATAAATATTACCCCAAAAATGTTCTGTGAGCATGTGTTCCATTTTAAAGTGTAAAAAACAATGACATTTATGTTACTGAAATCTACATTAGTAAAGGTATTTGAATAAACATATTTTTCAATAAAATAAATACAATATATTTTTATCCTATACAAAACAAGAAACGCTCCTATCCTCCACCACCAAGGCAACTACATTTTTTTCACAAACTGGAAAGTCTCAGCTTGCTAATTTATCTGTAAAAGCAGATGTAATATAAGATGAGAAAATGTCTTTACACTTCTGTAATTGTAAATCACCTGTTATGATGTCACCATTTATAATTCAGAAAAATACCAGGAAAATGATGAGCTACAGGTGCTACAGCTGCAGCCTCTGAGAATCCTTTTATAATATTGTCTGCGTATCTTAGAGGCAAAGGGCCTGATCCAGACCTATGCTGGTGTGCGTAGCGTCTTATCACCGAACGTGCCACCGATGCACGGCAATAGGCACTCCCCTTGCTCGTACCTAGTTTAGCTTCCATACGCTCGGCAAACCCTACCCTAACTTTTGTGTTCGTTCCCACGGCCGTCCGTACGTTCATTGCGTATAAACGACGCTAAGCACGCCCATACAGTACAATTTAAATGGCTCCCCCGGCCTACATTCCTTAACTCCAGCTTCCGTACTAACTTCGTACTATAAACACGCCCCGTCGTCGGAAAAAACGCAAACAATACGGACGCCAGAATCGCCACTAGGAAAAGGTCTTTGGTACGACCGGAAGTTGTTACTATGCGCATGCGCAGTGTGTTTTTACTGCCGTTTTTACGCTTACGATCAGCGTTAGCTCGCATGCGAGCGTAGGTCTGGATCAGGCCCAAAGGGACCAGTTAGCCAATACCACCAAACTCAGTTTTCCTTGAGGCTGTCAGCAGATGGTCAAGGTGGACATAGTCTAGCAGAATTCAGCTCTAAACTAGGTCATATGCTTTGTTAAAACAAAACAAAAAAAAAATAATGCTATTTTCTTCATATATTGCATAAATGCAAACAAAGGTATTAAAAGACTACATCATATTAAAACCACTGTCATTATTTTGGTAAAGGTAGAAAACAAACGTTCTACTATCTTCTCAGCTGGAGATGTATTTACTAAGCTACAGATAGCATTAAGCGTGATATATTCACACTATCTATATGCCATCTGTTGATCATTGGGTTTATGTTTAACAACTTTTATTTGCCAGGATGTTTTTAATCTTCGAACATTTGTAATTATTCCAATTACCGATTTCCTTATTTGTTTTACTTACAATCTGTAAGCCATCACACCTGCAATGACATATATTGAAGCAGCTGTGTAAGGCAAACAACAGAAAATGAATGAGTCTATCTGAGGCATTTAAAAAAAAAAAAAATTTTATAATAATGTTTTCATTTTTTTACTATTGATATTTTTAATAATTTAATTTTAATTTGTGTTTCTAATTATGAATATCTAGCCCAAATCCAGGCTTTCAGGTGCAGTCTAGCAAGGGGTAAGAGTGTGTTACTGCCATGGAGAACAACTGCGGTTACATTTTCTCTTCTGTCAGACAGGTAAGCATTTGATAAGCGACTGTATCCAATATGCAGGGAGAAGAGACACTTCTGAGCTTGTAATCTGCCTCTTCCCTCTGTATTTATATGTATACGTTTTACAATCTCATTCATATGATTCAAAACATTTGCCATTTCTGCCTTTTCTTTGAGAATGCATTGAAGGCACATCCTCCAAATGTTTAGTGTGTCTTCCCTATGCTCAAGAGGAACATTTTACAGTAAGAAAAAGCCCCTGGGCTGTCTGCTGTGTATAGGCTATACAGGTAAACATATTAAGAATTTTCAGTCGTCTGGAAACCCCCCTGGGGAAATCTCTAGTCAGTACTGTTGTCACTCTTGACACTTTTGAGGGACCAGCTTGATTTTGTGCAGTCATTTTGATGGAGTCCCATTTATGGAGGACTGTCCAAACTGGTTAAGACATTGTACTGGCCTCCCAAACATCCCGATGGCAATCTTATTACACTGTCTAAACATTGTATCTTGGAAATTGCCCGACATCACCAACATTATTGACAGCATATGTTCCACATAGCAGTAAACCTGCCCTTGGGGAAAGAGCCCAAGACACATACACTTTCCACATAAGACACACACACCGGGCTTTACATGACTAGCTCCCTCTACAACACTGGGATACCTTCTACCTCTTTCCAATTCGCAGATGTTATAGCATGATAATGACATTTTTAGACTCTATTAATTATACATTGAAAAATATGTCGTCACTATTAAGCACAAACCAACAGTCATTTGTCTTTCAAAGCATGTCACTGAGTCTTACCCTGAAAGGCATCATTATAGGCAACCAAGCACTGTCATGCATGAATGCTTGTTCAATGCATAATTCTCACTATCCTACAAGCCCTTACAGTAGATACACTTGAGATCCATCACTTGCAGATTTTCTATTTCTGTCTAAAAAATGACCCAGAGTAACATGTTACATGTCCTTAGGTTGTGTGCAGCAAAAAGAGGCAGCTGAATGACACACACAATGATTTCCGCCATGCACAGACAGATCTTGGCCAGGTAACAGAGCATAAGCTCATACTAATGAAAAACACTGTAAACACAATACACCCTTCTTTTTATTACAGAGACGTGAATGACTGTAGCAATAATATTAAATATCTCATGTTATTTTTCAAGTGATTATTAATTCCAGTGTAATCATTACAACAGCGTCTTTCTTCAAAGCATTGTTTATACTTCAGAATTTCACTATCACATATTGCTCACTGTACCTGTATAAAGGACTTTGGAAGGCTAATAATATTTATCTATATAGGCAGCTGTGCTAAACTGCTACAAATGTCACATGGGAAGCGATGGTTCCAGCTGCTCTAGGTAGAAATGCATTTCGATAGCATTAGCAATTAGTGTGCACCATAAGGCAGTCTCTTTGAGTCTTATAGTGTTAGTGTTATATAATGTTTGGTATTGAGCGCCGGACCTGTCTTTTGTTCCTAGAAATAAAAAAACAATACTTTTTAAGTTTAAAAAAGTGATCCATGCAGACAAGTTTTTTTTTACCATTACTGTATAACAGGCTTTAAGCTAAATGCTTCAGCTTCAATCCAGGAATTCATTTTTTTGTAGTTCTGTAAAGAAAATGATACTAGCTCCTGTCTCTGCCTAATCCTGTGGAAAAATACATTTTTGACTGTAATAAAAGTAGGCAACGTGACTTGTGGAACTTTCTTCTAATTAGTGAATTGAAGGCCTTATTTAACAGAACACATAGTCATTTTATTAACAGCCATTGCATAGCCTGCTCATTAACCTTAATCCATCTATTACTAATAGCTTAAAAGGATTAGGCATTCGATGTAAATAATTGCTTTCCTTACATGCCTCTGTAATTTTCCATAGTTATGTACTCTAAGTGGTTTTATACAATGACTGATAAACGTGCTTGATGTTTATTACTACAGTCATAACACTTGTTTGTACATGTACTGTCTTTATACAAATACCAACTAAAATGGCCAGATAGAATTGGCATGGTAATAAAATGGGCAGATAGAACTGGCATGGTAATAAAATGGCCAGATAGAATTGGCATGGTAATAAAATGGGCAGATAGAATTGGCATGGTAATAAAATGGGCAGATAGAAATGGCATGGTAATAAAATGGCCAGTCAAAATGATCAGTGGCATTTTCAAGAGTTTTTTTTTTTCATAGATTCACTCATAAAGATAGTTGTAATGTGTCATTGGGAATCTCTAATTCATATGACCATACCCTATAACTGCACCTATATAGCCAGTACTATACCATTTTTTTAACGGTCTGTGCTGGCTAAAAGGACTCCTGTACCTGGTTCTGGCCCAGCAATTCCCTTCCCCCCCTATACTTACCGTGCAGTCCTGCAGTATCTGATCACTATAGAAGAGCTGTGGGGACAGACTCCTAACTTCTGCTAAAGTGACAGGACCCTCTCCTGTGAAATCTTTGTTCATTTAATGAGATTTTACACCTTATCATACATGCAAATGAGAGTAGATTAAAGCCATACTCCCTTCATGGGACAAGCCACGCCCCTTCACAGACACGCCCCCAGGTGTACCTATTTTCTATAAATAACTGTTGTGCCCTTTTCATTTTGTAAATGAACCTCTCACTTTACATTTGAGTGTTACTGGGGTGCTCCTTATTTGTTTCAGTGTTTCCATTATCTTGCATTTCAGATGAGTTTTAATTTCCATTTAGAAAACAAATCTCACACATAACCATAATGCTGGGTACACACTGGGGCCCGGAATCAGAGCTGCACTTCTGTCTTTTTTTTCAGACAGCAATTTTTTCAATGACAATTTTCCAATTTTGACCTTTGTTGAGAAACCATCTATTAGTCATAGCTGAAAGGAACAGACATGCATCTTTAACTGTTAAGAAAATACATGCTTGATAATTATATACAATTACTAGTGGCCATGCTAGGTGTCAGAAAACGTGCCTTAATAGCTATCTGCACAGTCATTAACATTTTTGTTCACACGGCTGAGCTGAGGAGGAGGTCATCGTTTCAGATATGCTTGAACATTGTGACAGGTCACGTGAAACGCCCTACTCCCTAGCAATACATTTAATTGGAATGTTTAAAATCTTTCTGTGCTTTATTAGCACATGGGTTGTCTAAGTATCAGTATTCCAGACTGTCTCTAGATACAGTTCTAATGCGAGTATTCACATCCTTCAGTCACCACGATTTTGGTTCTCTTTTACTTTGAAGGAGAGAGAGGCGCTGCCCATATATCTGAACCACTGGAACAGACTGGGCAGCTGCATGGTTTGTTCCACAATTGTAGCAGCCTAAACTGCTATTCTGTGTATGTGCAGGGTGGCTCATGTGCAGAGTTTTGCTCATTTCCATGGAAACCCCAGTTTAAAAATCCATTGCCATTGGGGAAAAACATTGACCAATAAAATGTCTTAGGGGGAGAAATTCAAGCCATTCAAGGCATGTGGCAATGAACTCTTATGCTCATTACTTTGTGAAGAGAAATGGAAAAATGTTGTAGTGCCAAATAGTTGGGAGGTTCATAACTAAATTGCTATTTTCTGAAATTAATCTGAACTATTCTGTTTTCTGGAAAATATATAGGGACCGCATCTGAAATATAGCAAACCTCATAATTTTATGTAAACATTTCTCTATCAGGCCCATCATATGTTAAATGTAAGCTTTAATCGTACTTGCCAACTCTCCTGAAACATAGATGAGACTCCTGGGTTATAGACATAGAGACACGCACGCACGCACGCACGCTCGCTTTCCGTCCATGTGAGGGTCTTTAAGTCCACACATAAGAGGGGAGTGAATTCCCCAGTCCCTCCCCTCTATTGTGCAGACTTAAGGGCAGAAAGGAAGCTTTAAAGCAATTTTCGTATGACCGCTGATCCATACACAAGTAGTAAACCCAGCCCCAACTGTATAGTTTACATCTTCCCACTCCCCCCATCCCACCTACTTTGACAGAGTGGAAGAACCACACTATTATATGGATATTGTATCGTACGGAGCTTCTGTACAACAGGGGATGCATGCGTAAATTGCATACTTAATGTGCTTAAGTAGGGTGTTGTATGTAACTCAGGATCCAATCCTATATGCCCATTCTAGAACTCTATAATTCTCCTGAACTGTGCTCTAATTATCTCCCAAAAAGGGTTCAGACAAACTCACTAGGTGGAGCAGTTCCACTGGACAGGATTAAGGCAGAGCAGACATAATCCCCCTCTCAGTAGGGCTTCTATCCTTAATCTCCATGGAATTATTTTTCAGAGGTTGGCATATAAGGTTTTAGCCATTACATTTTATCAGCATTGTGATTTAAAAAAATAAAATAAAAAATCTAAGAAAAATAACAAAATAAAACCAATGTATATATTCTCATTTTGGCTTTAGGTTAAGGACTTAATTGCAACACTGAAGGCCTTTCACACATGCATAAACACATGACACGTAAACATCATAATGATATAATAAGCATCTGACATTTAAATGTAATGAAGAACTGGGGTTTGTAAGTCAAATTTCACACTTTTCAACAGATATTCACAATTAAACAATCTACATAATACCCATTTAAAAACCTGAAATACAGGCTAAAGCCATGTGATCGATGATTGTGTGCATAGAAATGTTGAAGTTATAAAACCCTGTAACTGATAAAATGCAAATATGCCTATGACAGCCCAAGTGCCAGGCCCAATGCATCAATACTCAGATATGAATTTTCAAACTCTATTAGAGCAAGCAAATTATACCAACTCAAACTCCTTACACTGGACCACAGTATTATGTAGTAAATATTATGTATTATTTTTCATATTTATTCATTTTTTATAAATGTAGCAATATACTTAGATTTATGCTGCATGTTCAAAATCTGATACAGTACCTTGTTCTTCTATTAGAACTCATCAGGTAACACAATTAAGCATATTTACAATAATTAAATACTTCTTCACATGGCCAAACGAAAGGGAACAAATATTAGAGTAACTTCCATGAGCTTCTATTGGAGTTTCCCCGTTTATTCTGGATGGGTCAGATTGCATTCATTCTGATCAACTGCTATTAAAAAAAAAAAAAAAAAAAAAAAAAAAAAAAAATTAAAAAAAAACAAAAAAAAAAAAACGAACATTTGTGTTTGACTGAATACATTTTTAGGTACTTTTCATGAAGCACTTCCTTCTTTCATTGAAAGTCAGAAAATCTCCGTATTCAAATATAGACTAAATGTACAAAGGAATTTTTGTACTTTTATGTTCACACAAAACTTTAAAATCACAGCTTGGGATGAGTAAGTGTCAAGGACACTGTTAATTGAACCTAGTTAAATTGAAAGCTCTCCATCTGCTGTGGCATAAATATAAACAGGTGGAAAGTTACACTTAAGCAAAACCATGTTGAGTTTAAGGGGGAGTAAAAATAATTTTATTTTTTGCATGCAAGAATTAGAATAGTTTTTTTGAAACTTATTTATACTTGGGCTAGGAAACATTATTCCTTAGAATGCAGCATGATTTTGCTCAGGTGTAACTTTCCACTTGCTCTCTTATTTTCAAACTCTGGATTCCAACCATGAACAGCATAATTAGTTTCCTCTTTTATGAACAGCAGCTTAGAACTAAAGCCATACAGTGATAAAGACGAGATGGTCCTTACAGGTGTGATATGAAACACCAATAGTTTGACTTAATCTGGCAGTTTTAGTTTTTTAGGTTGACAAACGGTTATATACAATACAACACATAATTTGTTTCAACATAACAATAACCTAATTCTAATTTGAACAGGGAATTCTGAACAGCTGTAGCGGTAGTTGGTGAGGAGGGTAGACAGGACACAGGAGTGATAGAGCAGAACACAGACATGGGACAGATAAGAGGTTAAACTTTTAGAAGAAATACATGGGACAGAGCGGAGAGAACAAAGTAGACAGTGGGACAAGGGTAATGTTATTATTAAGTATGTTGACCTTATTGAGGAGCACCATGTTGCCCATGAACATTTAGTGGTCAACCTGGTACCACTTTTACCGTAATACATACACACGACCGTGACTGCTTTTAATTGTGGGTTGAGCCCAAGACATACATGAATATCTTTAAGTAGCAAAACAGGGAACATATTTAGATGGTACTGCTACTCTATACATGTATTTTGAGTTTCTGGGTTTTAAATAGGTGCATAAAAGCTGATTAAAGAGTCAGGGCAAAATAAAGAGTACATATGAAAAGATTTTACTTTTGAAGGTTTCCCCCAGATGAGGAATACTTTGGCATAAGGTGGACGGTGTAAAAATAGAGTAGCTAGAACCATATTAATAAGGTCTTTGGTGATTAACAGATGTAAAATTTCTCTTTTTTTGGTCACATGGTCACGACTCATTACATTTTTTTCACATTCATTACATACTTTAAACACACACACACAGGTTTGTGATCATCATCTATTTCTGGTCTACTTATTTATCAAAATATCTTATTAGAACAGTTACCAAGAACTGCAAACCTCATGGACTCAATAAGCCACATTTATGGAAAGTGAAGGATCAACGATTGGTAGTCAGACATTAATGCCACACTTGAGTAGAGCTTTACCACGCTCATAGATACTCTTGTTGATTCCAGGACATGTTAAGAGCCCTAGCTCATCACACAACCAACAAACATCCTTTGGGGAAATATTAGTCTTCAGTTAAGGAAGCAATAAATACCAAGTAGTCAAATTAATTTCAAATGTAAATGCATTTATTAAACAAGAAAACAGAAAAAATACTGTATATCCCAGATATAATAAATCAAGCATTAAGAATATATTATTATAATAAAATGCTTGCAGAGATGCCAGATCTCTAGTGTGTCTAGGAAACAATATATATTTTAGCATAAAATATGATTTTTACCATGTTTAGACTTAATTTATAAACAACAGAAGTGAAACTTTATCAAAAACTTTCACAACTTTAAAAACAAACTGCTGCTATTAAAAATGGAATTTAGGGTTCTCATCACAGATATTGAAGCAAATTGTTTGCGTTGATGAAGAGATTTGCTCAAAAGAAGCCAATGGGAGATTGACAACAAGAGAATTACAAATCCATTATTCAGCCATGAGACGCACCTCTCTATTACAACAGTCTGCGTATTATGGATCATAAAGCCAACAACACAAATTTCCTTTTAATAAATTAAATAACAAAAAAAACCTCAATTGTCACAGCTGTTATCTAACAAAGCTGCATACCTTGACAGAACTCAAGATATAGGATTGTTTTAATAAAATACTATGTAGCATAGTGCAATGATTTATTTCAACAGCTATTGCCAAAAATAATAATGGCAAATAGGTGCAACTGTAATTTAAGATTTAGTGTCCCTTAAACACCCAGGGTCACTGGTGAATAACACAGAGAGAATTCAATCCTCTAACAATTTCAGGGTATTGCACCTTGCCAAGAAATTCTGTAACTATGACATGGCATTAATTGTAAGCATAAGGGCTTCTAAGTAATCTACTTCTAAGTATTGTAACAGTGTTCCTAAGGAATACCATTTAAAGTAATCCATTAAAGAGCTGCACTCCTGTGTAAAGAGAATATATATAAAAATAATAAGAATAAGCCAACATAATAAAATACTGAGGACTGGCTGTGCAGAGAAGCCTTACACCCCTGTTTTTATCCCATAATGCATGCTCAGGGTTTAAGCTGTGGGTCACCTAATAAATAAACATATAGGCGGTTACGCATGACCCTGTCCCCCAGTGTGCCAACCCTTCTTTACACTCGGTCTTATTCGACGTGGCCCTAGCAAGGATTTCTGAAGACGTTTTCTACACTGTCAGTCACAGTCATACCCACAACCGGAAACAAGGAAGCATGCAACAACCAACATGGAGCTGCCAGTACTCTGCTAATGTGGTCAAAGAATATTAATACCCAGATAATTAGCAGGTGTAATCTGCATGAAGAGACTGTGTGCCAATTCAACAGAGATAGGCACAGGGCAGTAAAGAAAGTCAATTAGTCTGCACTGTATTGAATAGGAGCATTCTGTTGGCAGCTGGAGATATCAGTACAGTGTGGGGCCAAAAAGTCATTATAAAAGAGTAGATAATTATTTCTGCAGTTTAGCACCAGCAAAAGAATAAATGCATAATTCTTTGACGGTAACAAAGACGTGATGCAGCTTTAAAAAGGACACCAAATGTAAATATATAGGACTTCAAATTGCTTAGTCTGATGCCAACAAGCATCCTTAAACAAACAATGCTCCCATTAATATTAATGTTGAGTTATTTCAATTGGGCTGTATGTTTAAAATAAAACAGTAAAAAAATAGGCATAAGTGTAAGACATAGAAAAATAAATAAAATAAAGATATTGGCAGTGTATAATTGTTCCACATATTTGAAATATATCAGTCCTTTGAAAACAGACGTTGGCAGATAACAGGTAGTCCTGTGCAATGGTCAGAAGGAACTTGCAATCATATCTTCAGGGTGCTTTTCCTTAGTCCAAAGTTTATCTTACTGCAAGTAAAAAGACCAACCCTGCAATCCCAAAACCAGCAGCTGCCATCAGGGCATTTGAAAAAGTACCATTCTCTTGTTGCTGGCCAGTCCTATTTTGGCTGCAAGCTTTGTGGAATCCTTCCTGAAAGAAGAGAACATTAAAACGTTACAAACAAACCATAATAAAATTGTTGCATTACATTCTAAATGCCACACGAAGACAAGCATGTAATGGCTCTACCTAAGGACTTCTAAAACTCAAGAGATCACCATAACAGGTGTTACATCAGCTCAAAATCCATTTGGGAAATCTAATGGTGTCTAATAATGGTTTTTTTTTATGGCAGAATGCCTTCAAAAGTATAAAAAGCTCACTTTTTATAAAGCTTCTCAAATGAAAACTGAGATTTTACAAATTATATTTGGTGTTTTATGCCTACAAAAACATATATAAAAAGATAGTCTGTCTTTTTCACTGGCATTAGTAATGGTGGATGAGGATGGATTCCCCAAAGTCACTCTGATTTATATTATTGCCTATCTTATGTCTGCAAACTGAAACAGCATACTGAAGGGGAGGGGATAAAGTAACCTGTCGTCACCAAAAACTTATGTTCCATATACTGCACAAAAGCAGCTAAACTGGAGTTTAACCTTCTAACAGGTAATGTTACCATTACCTGACCTTACAGGCATTAGCCATCTCCACACAATTCTCTCTGCAGATGAGCACACCAGAGATTGCATTTATAAGGACCAATGAATGAGTGAAAAGAGCAGCTGTTTATCGGATTCTTATTCAGCATAATGAAGTATGGAGGCAAGAGCCTCCAGATGGTCATGTTTGAACGCTGCTTGGCAGATGAATGTGTAAACAAGTTATAACCTCAATACCTTCCGGAACTCTGCTCTTTACAATTAATTTGTGCTTTTAAATTTTACCATACCAAACCACAGGAAATTCATTTCACTGCATTAATCTCTTTTTTTATATACAAGTCTGGGTTACCTCATGTTTACCGTTTGTCAAATTGTGTTTCTGTCACTTACTTAGACTTGTTACAATGAATGATAAAGAGCATTCAGAAGTACAGACAATCTGTCAGAGCTCTAAGCTAGGGAATGAAGAGCCGGAATCTTATGTCAGAGTATCACCATTTGTTACAGGACAAATTCTAGAAACACTTTGCTGCTATATGCAACATCCCTAAATGCGCAGTCCCTGCAGTTGACCTTCAGTGGTCTAGAACAAAGTAAACACTTGTTAAATAAATGAGGAAATAAAGGAGTGATAGTGTAATTGTCATGGAAATTTGTTTAAGCTGTATATTAGAGTTAGAGCTATGAAACTTCCTCTCAACTCTAATTACTTTCAGTTTAAATTTCCTCCCCTTGCAGTTCAACATGCTTTTGCTCAGGTCTACATTTACATGTGCTAGAAACACTTTGCTGCTATATGCAACATCCCTAAATGCGCAGTCCCTGCAGTTGACCTTCAGTGGTCTAGAACAAAGTAAACACTTGTTAAATCAAGGAGGAAATAAAGGAGTGATAGTGTAATTGTCATGGAAATTTGTTTAAGCTGTATATGAAGAGTTAGAGCTGTGAAACTTCCTCTCAACTCTAATTACTTTCAGTTTAAATTTGCTCCCCTTGCAGTTCAACATTCTTTTGCTCAAGTCTACATTTAAATCTGTTGCCCCCTCCCAAAAAAAATTAAAATAAAAGCCCCACTGATTGCTTAGTGGGCTCTTTTGAAGATAGTTCAATCCCAGCAAGACACCAAGGGGCTGATCCAGAGTTTGGGAGTAAGGGCAAAACAGGTGCAAGTGTACAGCTCAGGTAAACCATTTTGCAAAATAAAGAGAGCTAATTAAGTTTAAACCTTTTGTACGCAGGGAAAATACTTTACGCTTGCACATAGAACACAAATACTGCATAGCTTTAGGTCTATTCTATAAAATAGAGTTGAGCTAAGAAACTTCACCTCTCAATTCTAATTGTGATTTTACCATTTCATTTTGCCTCCCCCTTGGTGTTCAACATGGTATTGCTCAGGTCTACATTTGCACCTAAAAAATGGTGTAAGTGCAGCTCCAAATCAGCCCCCAAGGCTTTGGGTTCAGTGATCCTGATTGGACAGCTTTCTGTAGAAATAAACTACATGCCAATCAGTGGCTGAATTGGACTCTTGATTACCAATAACCTCTAGTGTCAAATAGAAAATGACAACATGTACTAGTTTTTATTTATTTGCCAATGCCGATTTTAGACCCTATTTGGCCCACACCTTAGTTTAATATTTAGGATATAGTTATATTTATCCAAATATTTAACTTTTTTGTGTTTGCCTCTACGATCAACTCCCCTTTCAGTGAAGCAATTAGTCTACACATTGGGGCTGATTTGGGAGTAAGGGCAAAACTGGTGTGAGTGGTGCCAATTAATTTTAATCCTTTTGCATGCAGGGAAAATACTTTAGTTTTGTAAAAGAAAAACCTACATACTGTATAACTTTATGTTTAATCTATAAAATAGAGTTAAGAAACTTCACTTATCAATTCAAATTCTGGTTTCACAATTTAAAATTGCCTCCCCTTGCAGTTCAACATGGTATTGCTGAGGTCTACACTTGCACCTAAAACAAAGGTTTAAGTGAAACTCTGAAATAGACCTATTTTCTCTAACATCCAGTTTCAGTGACTGCCCTTTCAACCATCTCATCCTGCATTTACAGATCAAACATTTCCAATGATTCTTATTATAATATTACATACACACTATGGGTCAGATTTGCTGTGGGAAAGGAAGAGTGGGGATGTTGTCCATAGCAACCAGATTCTTGCTGACATTCTCTAGAAAGTAAGAAGCTAGAATCTGATTGGTTGCTATAGGCAACATCTCCACTTTTCTGTTACCACAGCTTAGTAAATCTGGCCCAATCACTTACATACACAAACTGACTTAACTAAAGTTTTCAGTGCCATAAAGGAATAGCCAACCTTAATTACAGCTGAAGAGGATTACATTTAGGATAGAAGTTATGAGCATTTGCTGTCTTATGCTTGTTTTAACTGTCAACATAACTTATTTGTGTTTAAAACAAAATTGCCATTGTTATGTAATACAGGAAACCTACCATAAACATAGCTGTGTGTACCTTTAATATGTTTTGGTAACAGTTTTTAAATATGACAAACTACATTTAAATTTTGGACCACCAAGTTAAAAGCTTACACAATTTCCTAGGACCCAGACACCTATGGTTATGAAATATAGCCTAGATTATTTTAGCAGACAGATATTAGGAGTTAGTGTTCTTTAACATAACAGCTGGTTTATCGTTATCATGATCAAAAAAAAAAAAAAGCAGCATTACAAATTGCAGAACACTTTCATATCGGAAAATGTGTCATTTATGTCTATGGCAACTTCCATTTCCTGTAATAAACAATGTACTGCACTATTTCAAACGCAATAGGGGCAAAGTTTATGTATTGCAGTGGACTAAGAGATGAGAAATTTCCACAGCTAATATTTTAAATATGACTCAGCAGAGGGTTGGGCATTCACTGGCCTGAGAACTTGCATACAGCCAACCACCCACTCAGTCATACAAGCTAACTTCCAGAAACAAACGAATGGCATGTTGTATTGTCTAAACCGTGAGGGTGCACAATGCTTTAGAGATTGCAAAATGAGACATGGCGTTTTTACATAACCACACAAAACTATAATAAAAAATAAGAAGTTTATATTATACACACACATCCACATTGAATAGGTCGAGTTAATAAAATGAACGGATTGTAACAGATATTACACCAAAAGAGAAATAGAAAATGAATTACCCAGGATCCATTCTTCAGAAACCAGTCTTTGTGGTCCCCAACCAAGAATTGGCTCAGCACCGCGGCCAGTTCCTTGGGGGTCCCCATTTTCCGATCTTGATGATTCTGAGCCAGGACCCCAGCAAAGACAATGAGGGCGACTACCCGTCCCCAATTTAGCCCTCCTTGCTGGGACATTTCCGCAGCCACACGTTGCAGGATGACCCGGGGGTCTCCTGGGCATCGCTCACAGGAATCATAGAATGCGCGATTGGTATTCAGCATCTCCTCTGCCACCCTCCATAAGGTCTCAGCGACAGGAGTCTGTGGCTCTGGGCAGTCTTTGCAAAGACAGCGCTGGAGATAATCCTCCAGCAGCACAGAGGTCTCCTCCAGGAGGTGATCAGACATACTAATAGGATGAACACAGGGAACGGGTGCTCTCCATATAAGTGCGAGAGGCTGTGCAGCAATGGCTGGATGGCGATCCTCGGTATGCTTAGCTGCGATGATTGTGGTGTCTGTGGCCGGGCCGCTAACCGATCCTTCTTCCTGCAATGTACACGCTCAGTCCTCTCTCCCTAAGTAATCGCCGCTGGTTTCAGCTGAACTACGAGTCACCTGCACCTTTTGTTAAAAAAAAAAAAAAATCTTTTCCTCTTAAAAAAAAAAAAAAAGCAACTCATTTCCTCCATCCCCGCCCCCTTTCCCTGCCTCCAATAGACGGAGACAGCGCCGCCCACACTCCCATTCACTGTTCACTCCAGATTTTGTACTATAAACTCGAAAAGCTGTGGAATAAGTTTAACAAGGTTCTCAGAATAAAGCTAATATCTATTTTAAAAATAAATAATACAACATTTTAATTTTAATAAATATATTCATAGACACATTAAACAGTTTGTGGTATGTAAGGGCGTTCCAAAGTACCTCACAATGTGCATAGGTCTTGTAATTTTTAAACAATTATCACCTGTGTGACATTAAAAAAAAATTGTGATGTTAATGAAAGCTTCTTTTGTTGTTGTTTTGGTTTGTTTGTCTTTTGTCTGTGATTCTACAGTAGTACTAATATAAGCACTATCTCTTAAGTGTGAATGGTGCAGCCAGAGATATTGGGACTGATCCAGAGTTTTAGTGGATCTGCTATACATCCTACCCAGAGTTTCTGCTAAATACCTCTGAAAAGCACTGTGAAAAAAAGAGAGGCGTTTAATTCCTGCAGTCGGAACCACAAAAGCACCGACTGCCCGTTACGGTCAGCAGGTAAAGGACAGCTACTGTGCACAGGGCTGTTTTTTCCACTGGGCAGTTTGGGCTAGTGCCCAAGGGTCCCACACATCAAAGGGCCCTTCAGCTAGTGGCATCACAGGGGGGGAGCATGAAGGGGGTTGATGGAGCCTCCACTCCACACCCTCTTTGATAAACTAATGCAGCACCAACTGAAAAGATCCTGCCATAAAGGAGCTCAGGCTGGGGCTAATACCCTGGCTCTGAGCTCCAACACGGAGCCTGTGACTTCCCAGTAGTGCACTGGGCTCCTCACAGGAAGGTGACTGTACCATGTGACTGCTGCGGTCACATGGTACACAGTGCAGGGCAGGCTGCAGCTGCTGATCTGTGACAGGGGGAGAGGATCTGGCTTCAGAGACTGCACATAGGAATAAGAAGGTATTATAACTATAATATAGATATA
>WWET01002711.1:191318-202859 GCA_011038615.1 Limnodynastes dumerilii | reverse complement strand
TAATAAAAATAATATATTTGTAATCATTTATTTATTTTTAATAAAGATATATGTATAGTCTGCTGCATGAAGCTGGGTACACACTATTGGCTGACTCACACTTTTTATTTTAAGACAAAACAGGCGTAATTGTAGACCTGAGAAAAATCATGTTACAATGCCAGTAGTGCAAATGAACTTGAATTATTTTGCATGCAGAGAAAATACTTTGTTTTTGTACACAGAATTCATACTGCACAGCTTTTTGAATAATCTGTAAATTAGAGTTGAGCTAGGAAACTTCACTTCTGATCTCTAATTCTGTTTTCATAGCTTAAACTTGCCTTCCTCCACAGTTCAACATGGTTTTGCTCAGGTCTTCACTTGCACCTGTTTCTCAAACTCTGGGTGAAACCCTACATGATTTGTTATGATGATCGAACCAGTCGCACAATAAGCAAGTATTTTGAATTATATTGGACCAGATTCAGAGTTTCAAAATAAAAGGAAAGTTACTCCTGGGCAAAACCATGTTGATTGCAGGGGAGTCAAATTTCATCTGTTGCAAACAGTATTAGAGTTGAGAGGTGATGTTTCCCAGCCCAAGTCTAAATAACAGTGTAAAAGTAAAACTTGTCACTATCTAACATGGTTTGCCCAGGAGTAACTACCCACAGATTAGTAAATCTGGCCCAAAGTGGATAGATAATAAACATTTTCACTGCTTTGCCTACACATCTTCTGCACTAAAATACTGAATCACTTCCAATCTGTTTTCGTTTCAGGTGAGACAAATAGAAAACTAGTACACTTTTCACTATTCACAGCATATGATACATTACATACAGAGATACTGGACTGAATTAACTATCAGGTGTCTAATATTGGACCTGATTCACACTTAAGAAGCTTTTTAAAATAAGAACTTAAAGTCACTCCTGGGCAAAACCATGTTGATTGCAGGGGGGAGTCAAGTTAATTGTATTCTTTTTATGCAGGAATACATCTTTGAATTGCTTACTGTACACAGATACTGACCAGCTTTACACTGACACTGACACTGTTATTTAGACTTGGGCTGCGAAATATCACCTCTCAACACTAGTACTGTTTGCAACAGATGAAATATGACTCCCCTGCAATCAACATGGTTTAGCCCAGGAGTGACTTTAAGCTCTTATTTTAAGAAGCTTTTTAAGTGTGAATCAGGTCCATTGTGTGTACATCTTGGAATATCATTCAATACCATTAAACCTAAAGTAAAATCACAAAAGTAAAAATACTGGATATTTACAACAAAGCCTTTGACTGCTTGATGCGGCAGTTCATAGTAAAAGCATAGCTTGTTATATTGATGGATGATGACCTGTGCCTTGAATATATGGTGTTGGTAGAATAAAAATAATAATAAATGGTGTTAAAATAAATCCCTTGGAAGTTTTTTCTTAGCGGTATAAAGGGATTGTAGCAAGGATGAGAAATAATTGAGAGTCAATGAATGAAGGATTTTTCAGGTGAACAGACTGGTTTTTCTATTCAGATAAGAAAAAAAATAACGCAGTTCACTTCTTCAGCATTGCAAACTATTTTAGGAAAATCCGACTTCAAAGCATGTACTTTTAGGGATGGTAGATGAAGTTAAAATGCATTATATATGCTGTACTCATACAGTTTACTGTAATTTGGAATAAAATACTGGTAGCCTTTGTTGTAGTAACAAAAATACAAAACAGATTTTCAAGATGCGATTGTCATTTCTAGTGAATTTATTTCTTTATTTCTTTGATATAGTATTGAATGTGCATCCAGTAGTTTACATGCTCTTCAACAATTATTAACTATACAATATATACAATTTGCTATTGTAATGTTCCTTTGCATCACCTGTGAGGTGATGCAAAGGTTCATTATACACACTAGGTGTAATAATAAAAAGAGTTGTACATAGTAGTTTAGCAGTCATGAGGTCCCCTATTCAGTGGAATCAAGTGATCTAGACACACTCTATATTTTGATGGATCTGATGCTTCACTGAGTAATGCTGTAAATTATCACAATGGATATAAACATTTGTGCTATTTTCATGACAAAGAAGCTAACTTCATTGTAGGTATAGCAATCCTGTTTAAATATTTTTGTCTTAAACTATCTACTTAATATGCTAAAGGGAAGAACACAATAAATTAGAGAACTCACTTCTCATTGTACATTTCTGTTCAAGCTAAGGATATGTGTGATGAAGTGCAATACATATGTATGAGGAAACTTCACAAAGGTCCCTAACAGGATAAGCTGCACAGTGCTATATGCTACTTCTGATAAGTAAAGTGAATCATTTTTACATGATAGCCCGGGTGTCTGGATACACAAGAGTATTATCTGAAATAAATAGAATAGTAATGATAGTTAGGACACATGAAGATGTTGCCTGCATGATAACTAAATAAAGCATAACAAAGAGGTCATACTATACAACTATATATAAAAAATGAAGATGGATTAGTGTACACTAGCAAATAGAAACAGAATGATTGCAAGGAGGCATCTGAAAGAAACCTTCATTGATTGGGTTGTTGTCAGTGGAGAGGACAGGATTGTCCATTACCAATAACTTAATCACAACATGGCAATGGACAATCACAGTCAATTGCAAAGGAGGTTTATGAATTTTAATAGGTTAACTTGTGTATTACTTTTTAACTGCATATATAACTGAAAAAAAGAAAAGCCCCTTTACTTTCTAAGTCACAGTACTTGCTGATTTATTTGTTCAGGAAGCAGGGAAGCTAAACACTCAACTTTGTGGGTAGTTAGGTATTTTAAAAAATAAAATAAGGATTTCTAGTACAAACCGGTATAATTAACCTTGTTTTCTTCCTGCTTCTAACATTATTCCTTTAAAAGATTTATTGCATCAGTTTCTTCTTGCCAAAAATATTACCTTATACGGAATTTAAGTATTCTAACATTAAGCCTTGTACACATGTTTAAAACAAGATCTGTAGGAGCCTGTAGCTGATTGAAAGATTCAGTCAATGTTCTCACAACGGGTTATGCTGAATTGATGGACTGGTGCATATGAAACCACAAACTTTGTTGTATTTGTGCAAAAAAAAATATAGTTCTGACTTTTTTTAATAAATAAGGATTTTACCATTTACAGCAGCAATTTTCTGTTGCATCAATAAACTTTCAGGCATATACAGTATCTGAAATAACCAATGACTAGGCAAATATTACATTATAAAATCCAAACTGTAGTGTGTCCAAAGCAGGGATTCGTGGTGTCTTTGCCAATGCAGTGAGGTTTTTCAACACAGTCTTGAATCAAGCCCAGATCTGTGAAGATAACAATATGTTTTAGCACAAATTAATATTTGTAGGTGTCAATTAAAGCTACCTGGGTGCTAGATTATTACTCCACACACTGGTCTGCCACAGTCTAATAACACAAAACATCCTTAGCAGCATCCTAATTTCTCTGCACTACTTACGTACGTGAGCTTATGTCAAAATAAACTGGGGAAGTTGCATAAATTATCCAATGAACCCTGTTGGTCATAGTATGTAACTAATTATAGACTGGGTCCTTGCAATCACATGGTCATTTGTCTTTTTAATGCTTATTAACAACATACACATATTAGAAAATAATAGCATACTCTTAGAGTGTGATCCCATGACCCTGAGCAGAACGCTGTCCCATCTGGAGAAACACGTAATGTGCTGACTCTGTTCTCATGTCCAAACAAGATGGAGACTCTGCTGCCTTTCAGAACATCCCAGACATTGATTGTGTAGTCATTGTAGCCAGCAAATAATAGACGGCCTAAGAAAGGAAAAAGGAAATCCATTAAATGGGTAAATGTTAAAAATAAATATTAATATTTATGCTGTTTAAATATTGCCGTATTTTTTGCCAATTGTGACTTCAGTATCAGTAGAGTAAAGCAGAAATATAATGACTAGAAGAATGACTTGCCTTCATATACATTTCACTTTAATATTATGATTTATACACTATACAAAGCGTTCATAACAATTAAATTGTAGGGCACAGACACAAAATGGTCTCCTTTCCAGTATCTGATTTATGTGTAATTGTACTGCCATGATTGGGGATGAAGATCACCAGTAACAGTCTATGTTACATATAGGCTCATCTTAATGTAATGTAATGTATCAGTCAAGCTATTTGTATGCCATGATGCGCTTCTAACAAGGCAATTTTATTATTGCTGTCTGCTTCCACCATAACAAATGTCAATTTCCACATTACATCTTAATACTTTACAGTTCTTTTATATTTTAGAGGAATAAAATGCACTGCATATGATATGTCAGCGCGTTATGTTTTTTTGTGTATTATCTACAGAATGTCATTATGTTCTACTACTAAAATCATGTTGTATATGTTCTATTCTCTAATCCAGACAATTACAAGTAAAGAAATGCAACTGTATTTGTAATGTATAGCAGCAGGTGATTTATGTAATAAAATGTATGTCTCTATTACCACTGAGTGAGAAATCAACACTTGATGCTCCAAAAATGATGCTCTCCTTGGAATAGATGGCTACTTCTCTATCTGCTCGAAGATCATACATACGGCACTGCAAAAACACAGCAACAGCAGAATGTAAAACAGAAATACAGGTTTCAGTTGAATCATTTAACAGTGTTAAACTATATGGACCAGATCCAGATGTCCAAAAATGGGGCCATTTCAGCACAATTTTATTATAAAAAAACATCAGATTTTGCTATTTGCACATGTTCACCCAAACACAACAGAGTCTTCTTAATCCAGACTTCTGATCAATGATGCTTTCATCATCTTACGACAAGGACGCCGGGTTGCACTTGTAAGTGGACAAAGCTAGTATTACAAAGTACAGTATAGATATGCTATTGTATTGTTTACCAATCTAGACTTTACATCCACTACCATTTATGTACACCCTACAATTTATTTTATGTACCGTGGCATCATCTGAGCCTGAGGCGAATGCATCTCCACTGGGGTAATACCTGGAGAAAGAAGGTAAGAGAGTAAGTGCCTTGCATAGTATATGATTTACATTTACATCGGCGGTCATATTGGAAATCTGAAGAAGACAAGAGGGGGCATATTGGAAGACTGGAGAACGACAAGAGGGGGCATAATGGAAAGCTGAAGAAAGAAAAAATTGGGAATATTGGAAGATAAGATAAATATGTATGTTCTGCTCAGACCTAGTGCAGTGTGCTGGTTTGGGGAGGTGTCACTTAATAACAGTAAGCTAAGAAGACTGCGCTTCTTTTGTATTGTGTTCAAATATGTTTTTTTTACTCTATTGTGGTTACAAGAATGTTCAATTTATTATTATTCATTAAGTGGTAAGATGAATGCCATCTGTATGTTATAGTGGTCTGTATGATATAGTGGTCACTAGAAAAATGGAATGGCTGTCACAAAGTCTGTATTGTGTGGCAGTTTCTAGGATACAGTGTGTATTGTATGGTGTTCAAAAGGATGCAGTCTATATTGTATAGTGGTGAATAGGATGAAGTCTGTATTGTATGGCTGTAACATGTATATATAGTGTAGCCTAGGACGCTGTCTCCATTGTATATTAGTGATTAGGATTTGCTTTGTTTTATTGTTGTTACAAGATCTTTGTTTTATTACACGCTCACATGGATACTGTAATGTAGGATGGTAAGCTCAGTTGTAGCACTTGTGTCTCGAAGAATCATGAGTTCAATTCCCGGACTTGGCCTTATCTATGTGGAGTTTGTATGTTCTCCCTGTGTCCGTGCCAGTTTCCTCTGGGAGCTCCGGTTTCCTCCCATACTCCAAAAAACCTGCTGGTAATTTAATTGGCTGCTGAATAAATTAACCACAGTCTGTTTGTGTCTGTTAGGGACCTTAGTATGCATGTTATTGTGAATTATTCTCTGTAAAGCGCTATAATCTGATAGCGCTATATAAAACCTGTGAATAAATAAATAATCACTGGTGTTACACATTTAATTAAACGTGAGGGAGCAAATTTATATTTTGCAGGGTGACACCGAACACACTAGCACTGGCCCTAGCACTATACTGGCTATTTACTGAGAATGTAACTACACAACATAAATGACCTGGAATTGCTGAAAACCAGAGTTGGCATAACCCATCCCAAAACAATGCAGTTTGTACTGACATCTGACGCTTTGTTTTGTATGATTTGCAGATATACCCCTCAAGATGAATAATGATCTCTGTGGGCCCGATTTAATTAGCTTTGCATCTGCGTTATTTGCGGTCATCGCTGCTAATTGAATCGAGCCCTGTGCGTAGCAAAATGATGCAAAGAATGCATATAATTAGTAAACATTATGGTGATGGTACCAGCCTTATATGTAGACAGAACGGTGTGTTATATCAGTATGAGGTGCTCACCTGACACTGTTGATATCTGATTCGTGAGTTTCAAATGACTGAATGCACTGGCCAGTTCTCATATCCCATACCATAGCCTTCTTGTCACAGCCCTACATAAACCAGAAGAACCATGCTGGTCACTATATGCAGTCAGAACAGGAATATGGTTTCTATGCTAAAAGGGCTTCATGACATTTCCTATTACAACTTACTGCTACACATTATCGCAGAGGTAAATCATAACAAAAGGCTTCCTGCACTTACTCCAGACACAAAGGTATTTCCAGTCTCAGAAGGTGCCAGATCCAGACACAATACATCAGCACCATGTCCATGAAAGCTCTGCAGTAGCTGCCCGCTCTCCACATCCCAGAGAGCACATGTCCCGTCTCCACTGGCTGTCAGGATCTGAATGCATAGACAAGCATAACATGTCAGGTCTATGTACACTTACAATGGAGGTCACTTATAAGAACTTTCAAGGTGCACCACAAAATAACTTTGTTTCACAGTTATACATGCACACCTCTTCTCTGTGGACACCTTTCAGTTGCATCATAGAAAAGATTAAATGTTATGTTACCTTCATCACATTTTATATCAAGCCATTTAATTAAATAGTATATCATCATGTGGTCTGCCACCATATTGTCTCAACTGTCTATGTGACCCATAAAAGTGCTGATTGCTTTGGCTATGGTAAACATAGACTTGAGCGAAACATCTGGGTTATTCCTGGGATGGCCTAAGCCGTGTTACGGAATGAAAAAAGGAACCCAGGTTATTCAACCCGGCTTCCATTTAAAATATGTAAATTGGAGGATGGGGATCACTGTCTGCCTCTGCAGACACGGGTCCAGTGTGAAAGGCTACAACCTTGAATGTATCTTCTCTATCTATACAACTAATAAAGTAATTTGGTTTCCAATATCATCTCTATGCAGATGATACACAAATCTATCTATCCACCCCTGAACTAACACCAAACGTGCTAGCTCACGTAACTGAATGTCTTTCCGCCATCCTGAATGTCCTCTCACCATCTTAAACAGAGTTATTAATATTTCCTTCTGCCAACAAGAGCTACCCACCTGGCCTCTCTATTTCTGTTGACAACACTGAAATATTCCCTACTCACCAAGCTCGCTGCCTAGGTGTTACACTTGATTTTGAACTGTCCTTTATGCCCCACATTCAATGTTTCTAAATCCTGTTATAAACACTTAAAAAACATTTCCAAAATTCGAAAAGATCTCTCAAAAATAACTGCTAAAACTCTCACTCATGCACTAATTATCTCCTGCATCGATTACTGCAATGCCCTTCTGATTGGACTCCTAAAATATAAAATTACCCCTCTACAGCCTATATTGCATGCAGCAGCAAGACTCATCTTCCTTGCAAAACGCTCAACTACAGCTAGTCTGTCATTCTCTACATTGGTTGCCTGTAAACTACAGAATCAAATACAAAATCCTCTTGCTAACCTATAAAGCCATAAGCAATACTGCACCTGCATATATATCCTCACTTGTCTCAAGATATATCCCAGCTCGTTCTCTCAGATCATCACAAGATCTACAACGCAGTTCTGCACTTCATAAATGTACTGATTCACGGTTACAGGACTTCTCCCGGGTTGCACCCACTCTCTGGAATAACCTTCCTCGCCCGTTAAGACTATCCACTACTCTACAAACTTTCAAGCATTCCCTTAAAACTCATCTCTTCAGACAAGCTTATCAAATTCCACAACCTTCCTAAGCATTAAGTACCAAAATAACAACCACTTCTGCCTTTTTACACATTATTAATACATACCCACACACTCTCTCTCTATTCTACAATTCCCTCATCTCTGTTACTAACACTGCTGTGTGGCTGGATCATACAGAGCACTGAGAGCACTTTTGCCATACACCCTGGCTAGTCCATTGTGTGATATATAGCACTTGCCCTTTTGTATCAAACCCACTGTCCTATAGAGTGTAAGCTTGTGAGCAGGGCCCTCCTACCCACCAGTCTGTCTGTTACTACCCAGTGTTGTTTATACCGATTGTTAATTGTAAAGCGCTACGTAATCTGTGGGCGCTATATAAAAACCTGTTAATAAATAAATAATGAATAAATATTCTGCACTTCTAATTTTTTGTGATATTAATTGTAAAAATAAAGAGTCAGATTTTTTTAAGCAATGCAACAAACAGTGTATTTGTCCTCTAAACTTTTTTTACAAGGTGTATTTGTATATATACACGCAGGATCAAGTGCACCTATGAAGTAGATCTGAGGGATCACATTGCCAAATATGGTATGTTAGCAAATTGTGTGTTATTCTGTTGAACTGTTTATTAGGTTTCAGAATGGGGGACTTTTTTATTTGCATTAGCACAGATTATACATAATAATTACATAAAGGTCACATATGTTGAATAATAGTGTGACGTTGTAGAAACCCAGTGTTTATTGTCACCATTTACCTGCATGTCGGAGTTAGTGAAGCTGCAGGCAGACAAGTAGTTGGTATGCATTGCCACGGATTTCTTCTTGGCAGCCATGTTTTCATTCTTATCAAATGTCAGAGGGTACACCGAACACTTATTATCCAGACCACTGCATGGGGTAAAGCCAGACAAACAGTAACTCAGCTGAGAAACACAGCTGCAAAACACCCGTGAAAACACCATTAAACTATGACAAGTTTAAATAAATGTTTTGTTGTTACAACCTATTGTTACACAATAATAGTTGTCAAATTAAAATTTATGATAGGAATAAAACAAAAATAATAATAATTAAGATGAATATGTCAAAGTGGCTTTAGTTTTGGGAAAATGAAAATGACACTGCAAATAAATCCTTATATGTGCCATATGCCTTTCTGCTTGTATGGTTAAACTACAGCACATCCTTAGGTCCCTTGTTTATGGGATTTTGACATTAAAAGATGACATTGGCAATAGTACTGCAGGACTCACCCACAAGCAATGGCACACCCAGACGGGGCATAAGCACAGGCCATCACCCAGGTGCAGGGCATGGTGACTGCGTGTTCCTAAAATGCAACAACAGATTAGCCCAGAATGTTCTTACCACAGGAAAAGCCTGATGACTTTTAACTTCCCTCCTGAAAAGGTGATAACATTTCATCATTCACTTCTCTGTGGCTAATACTATTTTGTTACAGCCAGGGTCAGAAAGGGGCCAGATACATATCATCTAGAGCACATATGATGTCTCACACGTACACACACAGTTACACATAAGTAGTTGTCACGGGTTTAAAGACATATAGAGCAGTATGATGGCTGTATCATGCTGGATGGGCTGATTTGCATTATATTAGCATCTTATATTCTATTTCATTAGACCACAAAACTTCTATTTAGAAAGGAGATTTGAATAGAAGTACATAGATGTATGTGTGTTGAGGAGATTCCATTTTCTGCACTATATGAAGATGTCCTGTTAATAATAATGCTGCTATATGCTAATATGTGGTATTGGTTTTGCTTAGCAGGTTTTAAGTGAACATGGGGGGGCACAACACGCTCTGGAAGTAAAATTCCTTCAAATGCTCATTTAAATGCCCCCCCCCCCACCCACCATTTAAATGCCCCCCTCCCACCCACTTACACGGATCTTTCTCCAGACAGATTATAAACACGCCCCTCCATACGTATTTTCCCAAGTGCGATTCACAAGTCCGTGCCTAATGGACTTCCGTGCGTAAAATCAAAGTAGATAGCGTAAAATTAGTTACAAGGCATGCGCAGTTCATCCGTTCCTTAAAATACGCACAGAACTCCCCTCAAAAAATGGTTCTCTGAATACGGCTCTAAATTGCTAGATTACACTAAAAGGAAATATTGGTATAATTATATATGGAACTAACTGTTGGCTAACAAATATATATTTATGATGATGTCAGAAGTACGGTAATGTGTAAATAGGATCACCACAGGCTAATGTTGCCACCCAGGATTTATTTTTTAACAGTGCAGCCATGTGGGTGCCCCTTGTGGATGCAACGCTTCGAGCTCTAGATGAGCAGCTACAGACACAGACATTGCCTTGTCCGCTGCTTCCAATAATATTCTGCAGCGTTAGACCAGGCAACGTCTATGTTTGCAAGCACTGTGTGTATGCCACAGAGAGGCTGTCAGCAGTGGACATCATATCAGAATACCTCCCAACCTGAGTTTGGGTGACTGTCTTGCTATCCTGTCCTCTTTCCAGTTTGTCCCAATAAGTGGAAAAGACTGGAGGCAAGATCTTTATTAAAATTACTATTTCAATTTTTGTCTAGTGTGGTGCGACAAAGAGGGCAGAGTTTAGGTGGGACCAGGACGGAGTTTTGGTGGGGTTTTTTTGTCCTGTTTTTCACTTCCCAAATGTTGGTATCTATGTATAGCACCACCCTGATAGAAGCTGCTGTCAGTAACACAGAGAAGAAAGGGGGGAAAAAGTAGGAGAGGAGAGGAGTGAAGTTATTGAGCTTTATTATGGAGCATAAAAAAGCCCTATTATGAGAACGTTATCACTGGGCATATAGAATATATATATAATGCATAATAAAGATCTATATTTCATCTTAATTTTATTCATATTATCCCTCAAATAGCCATCTATATTTATAAATATTATAGATCTCTATATAATATAGATCTCTATTAGGGGATGGGGGTGGGGATAGAAATAGTTGCTAAAAATTATCCCCATAATAGGACTTTATATTTCCCCTATAATAGTTTTTTTACATAATAAAACACTTTCTATAAGGGATACTTTGTGCACAATTAAAGAGAAATAAAGGTTTATAATACAGGGAAAGGGGGATAATTTGAGGTGCAAAAATAAGAATGACTAAAAAGATTTATTATATGGAATATATACTATATGCACCAAAATGAAGTTCTTTATTGCTCCTTATTTGTGTACAAATTATTCACCATAATAATTCTCTAGAGACATGGGGCCTGATCCAGACCTACGCCGATGCGCTGTGCTTACTAAAGCACAGTGTATCGGCGTTCACTTACTCCGACACTCCCCCTGTGCGGGCGTATGGCCCCTTCCTTACGCTGGCTGAAGGCTGCCCTAACTTCAGCCGGTGTAAGGAAGGGGCCATACGCTCGCACAGGAGCGTA
>WWET01002711.1:163458-181655 GCA_011038615.1 Limnodynastes dumerilii | reverse complement strand
ATAGAGAAGCCTTGTAAGTGGCTGGTGGCTCGTCATATATCTGCAGATGTATGTTACTAATTCTCTGACTTTTATTTTAAAGCTAGAATGTTATGGTTTGTTACTGGATAATTGCAAGAGTGCCAGGCCTTTTTGTATTTGTGTAAACTCCCTTTACCTTACAGAACCTGCATTATATGACCGTATAAATTGATTTGAGCAACCTTTATTCTGGGTGTTTGTTTTAAAGCGTGTCTGGGATAGTAGCTGACAGGGGGGTGCCGTCTCAGAGTAGCTGTTTTGGAGACTTGGAGACCTCTGCCGGGGGTGAGCTCTCAATTTAAAAATACATGATATATAACCCAAAGTTGGGACTCTGACAGTGTTAGAATTAGGACCACCAAAACAGAGAAGCCTTGTTAGTGGCTGGTGGCTTGTCATATATCTGCAGATGTATGTAATTAATTCTCTGACTTTTATTTTAAAGATAGAAAGTTATATTAGTTGCTGAGTAATTGCAAGAGTGCTGGGGTCTTTTTTGTATTTGTGTAAGCTCCCATTACCTTACAGCACCTGCTTTATATTACACTATAAATTGATTTGAGCAACCTCCATTCTGTATGTATGTATGTATGTATGTATGTATGTATGTATGTATGATATATATAGCTGCTCAAGAGACCCAGACAAGTTGAACTGAAAGTGAAGGCAAATTTAAACTGTAAAACAGAATCAGAGGTGACCCTTTCTAGCTCAACTTTAATGTATAGATTTGCAGAATGTGAGCTCTATGTGATAAAGCAAAGTATGTTCCCTGCATGCAAAATAATTAAAGTTGCACCCCTCACATTACAACATTTTAAAAAACAGTCATGTCTCTAGATTGTAAGCTCCTACGAACATAAGACCCATTTAACTTTTTTCAGAGATCTCTGTAAGCTGAAAACGCAGAGCTTCAGTAGATGAACTCTGATAAATTACTGTCTGATGTAATCAGTAATTTAAGGATGTATGTGCAATACGTCCAGTGCTGTGAATCCAGTTCTATGTCCCCAGCCGTTTGGTATCATACTTTTTTTTTACAACCTTGACCAGTTACCCTGAGTACCACCTGACAATGGACCAAGTACCACTGGTTGAAAACCCCCTGCACCTAAAGAAAAGTAACCATAGTTATATCACCATTTACTATGTTATTTAATATTTTATAGATAATTGCAATGTTATTGTTTCAATAAATAACTTTTGTATAACTGCTGTTCTTTCATATTATTTCACCTAATATGTCACCAGCTGTCATATTTATGGCAGATCAATTGCTGATACATTACCTCTAATTGTGTGTATTCACTGGATATTCCTCTACCCTCCTGACAAAACAGAGTATATTGCTGTCTTATGGCCACATAAGCTTTCTACAACATTGCCTACTTTTCAAGAAACTGTACCTACATATTTCTTCACCATAATCATTTTCCATTGCAACAAGCTGGTACAGGAGCCTGGGTCACTTTCAAGTGCCAACCTTCCCCTGCAATAACCTCCAATCCACCCAACTACATTGGTGGATGCTACATATTTTAAACATAATTGGCTTGGCCTGCAAATAAATATACTTGCATGTATTATTACACTACCTCTCTAACAACCCTATCCAGCCTCTAGCTGGGACTATCCTGACCCTTCTTGCCTTTATTTCTGGTTTCCTCTATCCTGAAATGATGAAATATTTAGTGTGCTGTGCCTGAAAAAACAACTATATCTATATATGTATGATTAGCTGGCCAGTATTTTATTTTAGCAATAAAGGCTTTTTTTATTTTGCTTGGAATGTTATAAATGAGATATAACAAAAAAAATGTGTGAAGTTCACAAGTTTTGATGTCTTTTTTTTTTGTTCCATAGCACCCTCTTGCAGGAGGTGAAAACAATGCACTGGTCTAAAAAAGTAGCTTACTACCCCCATTGGACCGGATCCTAGTTCTGATTTTCCTATAATCAGGGCCTATGTTAAGTTTTCCAACTCCTATGAATGTGAAATGGAATGCAGAGCATCACCACAAATGTCTATACTGTACATTATAATACCCACTTGCATATGATCTGTCCTACCTGACAGTGCCATTAAATACCATTATCTGACTAAGATGATACTGCAACACAGATTGAACCTGGCAAACATACTCATTATCATGAGAAAAACATAAAACTATGTCTGCAGAAGCAGAGCACAGCTGATTGCCTGTTTACCAGAGAATGCTGTTACTTAATGGAGCCCTGACCACCTCCCAAGCTGCATCACTGAGCAGATGCCATGAAATAATAACATACATACATTCAACATCATGCAGCTTTGCTCTCTCTTCCTCCAGCTTCCCCTTCAGACTCTCTGCTTCATTCTTTAGTGAGGCCAAGGTTTCATTCTCCTGCAATCCCTCGGTTGCCATCTTGAGATAGATAAGAGAGAGAGAGAGATAGAGAGAGATATGGTTGGAGGAGAGGAGGGAGGAGGTGGAAGTGGAGCAGTGTATGATGGGGATGGCTGCACTATCAGGGATGCTGGAACAGCAGCTGCCTTGCTGAAGTCAAGTCAGTTTTTTTTTTTAAAACAGCTTTATTTGCTTAGATACAAAAGAGCATAGTGTGTCTTCAGAATACAACCAGATTATTTCACAATATCCATGTTGTATGTATGTGCTGATCTGATACATAAAATAAAGA
The DNA here is from genome assembly GCA_011038615.1 of Limnodynastes dumerilii. Taxonomy (NCBI): domain Eukaryota; kingdom Metazoa; phylum Chordata; class Amphibia; order Anura; family Limnodynastidae; genus Limnodynastes; species Limnodynastes dumerilii. The sequence goes on along the minus strand of WWET01002711.1, from coordinate 178,955 downwards.
TCAACTTGCTTGATGATTATATATTTATCAAGTTAAACTGAATAAGCTTTACTTCAGAATACAATTTCAGTAATGGATAGTTGTAGATAGATGTTGTGCATTTAAAATATAATTACACTGCAATTTAGTTTCTTGTAATAAAAAAATGAAGAAGGTACACAAGCATGGTGGCTCAGTGAGTAGCACTTGTGCTGAGGTCATGAGTTTGATTCCCATACTAGACCTTATCTCTGTGGAGTTTGTATGTTCTCCCAGTGTCTGCGTGGGTTTCCTCCGGGTGCTCTGGTTTTCCTCTGACACGCCAAAACCATGCTTGTAAGTTAATTGGCTGTGGACTAAATTAACCCTATTGTGTGTGTAAGTATGTATGAATTTGTTAGGTACCTTAGTATGTAACTCTGAGGGACTGATGTGAATGTCTAATCTTATCTGTAAAGCGCTGCTGCCAATCTGTGGCGCTATATAAATAAGGCTTAATAATAATGTATAATTCAGTGCTCTGCTAGATATCAGGTAGAAGGTGGAAAATGCATTCCTATAAATATAATATCTAAAATCTAGTACTGAGAATGATGTCCATCAGGGTCAGTGCTAGGGAGTTCGGCGCTCTCCTGTGAACTTTAAATTTGCGCCTTTTGTTTAACAATTTATCACCAGTGACCATCCTAGGATATAGTAAGCGTCATAAAACACAATCTTGTAATCACAAGCACAAAAAAGCAAATCATAGTCACCACTATACAATACAGGGCCTGATCCAGAGTAACGCTGTTGTGCTGAGCATACTAACGCTCAGCGTAACAGCGTTACACTCCCCCTGCCAGATCGTAATTACACGCTGGGACGGCGGCGTTAGTATGCTAACGCCGCCCTCCCAGCCTCATTACCCTCCCTCCCCCCGCCTAACTGCACTAACCTCAGCATAGTTACTACGCTGAAGCTTCCGGGCGTTTCTGTAGAAACGCCGGGCAACATCTGCCCGGCGCATGCGCAGATTGGCTTTTCCACTATAAAATTCTCACTTCATCCTAAAAACCGCCACACAATACAGACTATATATCTTATCATTCATGTCTCTCCAGCCTCCCAGTATTATCCATCATGTCTCTCATCCTCCCAGTATTCCCCATCATATGTCACCAGCACCCCTGTATTTCCCATCATGTCTCTCTAGCCCTCCAGTATCCCCCCCATCATATGTCTCTTTAGCTCCCAGTATTCCCCATTATGTCTCTCCAGCCCCCAGTATTCCCCATCATGTATCTCCAGCTCCCCAGTATTTCCCATGTGTCTCCAGCACCCAATATTCCCCATCATGTCTCTTCAGCTCCCAATAGTCTCTTCAGATCTCAATATTCCCCATCATGTCTCTCCATCTCTTTAAATTCCCCTTTTGACTCCTATAATCTACTTACCTTTGAAGTTTTCCCTTCTTCCCTCTTCTGCACTCCTCCACAGCGGGCTCTGAAATGAATGTCGCTGATGTGACATTAGGTCACGCCAGTGTCATTCATTGATACACAGGAGGAGGGAAAAGGCGCTGCAGTGAATGAGCGCCACTGTTAAACAGATTGGTGAGAGCGCCTTACAATGTTTAACAGCTGCGTCCATTTCAGAGGGCAGACATGTGCTGCGGAGAGGGGCACACCTCTCCAGCATGGTGCCGTTGTACCCGCATCTCCCCACAGATAGCATCACATTGGCTGTGATGTCCATGCAATCTTTGGAACAATTAAAAAAAATGTATTTCATTCTTGTTAATATTATTTGATATTACTGAGTCACAAAACTAGGCAAAACAATGTGCCTACACCATAAGGAGCAACACCAAACTACGTCTTCTTCACTGTAAACATATTGTTCTGTACACTAGGGATGAGAATCATTTAATGTTTTATCTGTACCATCTGTCAGATGGTTTCGATGGTTGATGTTTTACCCTGCGATGGTTAGGATGTTATGTTTCCTCACCATGACTAGGATTCTAACCCAATGTAATTAACAACTGTGTCCAATGTGTTACTTCAGAACGGTTTTCTTCCCATGGATTGTTTTTCCCCCTGTGTGGTAAGGCACGTATTTAATCTACCTCGATAGTAAAAAAAAATGGCCAGTTTCAATGTATGTTATGTTATGTATGTACTGTATGTAGAGTTTTTTATTTTAGAAGTTTGAGCTTTAGCCTTTTGCTACAAGAAGCTTTGTGCTTCTACAACAAAAGTTTGGTTTATCCCAAAAGCATGCTTTACTAATAAGGATGAGTTCAGAAGTGTATTATATGTTTGCCAGTATACTTTAAAAAATAAAAACATTGGTTAACATTGCTTCTACAAACAATGTTTAGGACTAAACAATATTCTGTGACCAAAATTGGTACTACTGATGTTTTCTTTCAGTGCCCCATCCCTACTGTACACCTCTGTATTTTGCATGCTAACATAAACAATTTAAGGCTCACAGTGGGGCTGATCTAGAGTTTGAGTAAAAGAAACAAAGGTGCAAATACACACCTTGGCAAAACTATGTAGACCTACAGGGGGAGGGAAAATTGAGAGGTAAAGTTTTCCAGCTTAACTGTAATTTAAAATGTAAAGCTGTACAGTATTTATGTAGAACTAATAATTCCCTTCATATAACAACAGCAAACAAAAATACATGAATAAATAATTGTCATCCCTCACATGGAGCCAGACCCAGACCTACGTTCCCATTACGTTTCATTGCGTAGCGTATTTTCTATGTACTCCCCTAGGCACTCCCCACGTTCATACGTACTTTGGCCATTTTACGCTTGCCAAACCCTATCTTAACTTTTCAAAGCGTAACTACTGACGTACGTAAAGGCTGCACATACGTAAGTGTCTAAGCACACTCATACTGTATGATTTAAATGCCTCACCCAAACTCCAAAGCACAATTATGGGTGTTGTATGGCTGTCACGCCCCTTCGTTCATAGTTCTGCTGTTGATATGTGGCTAGTGTAAATATGCTAACGTACCTAGTTCTGGATCGGGTGTGGGTCCCCGCTTAGAACGGCCCTATTTCGATAGGGACGTTTTCTCCCAGTCAGTTTCGAACTCGATGAGGCATATCATTTTCGGTGCTCCGAAAGGTAAGGAAACCCCAATCCTTGCCCTAATTCTAACCCTAACCCTCCCCTCTCATTACCCTAACCCTCCCTTCCTGGCAGCCTGACCCAAACCCTCCCTCCCCTGCAGCCTGACCCTAACCCTCCCTCCCCTGCAGGCTGACCCCAACCCTCCCTTCCCTGCACCCTGGAGAGATTACTCACCTTTCCCTGCAGTCCGGTGGTAGCAGTATTTCCGAATCAGAATGGGCGAGTGTGCCAATCCGCATACTCACCCATTCTAAAAAAAACTTCTAAACTGGGGAGTATTCGAAATAGGGATATCCAAAAAGGAACTTTCAGATGTCCCTATTTTTTAAATCAGATTTTCTAACCGGAAACTGACAACGTTCTGGATCTACCCCATGGCTTGATCTCGTGCAAGCTTACACCTTCTTTTTCTCTCAAATACTCTGGATCAGCCCCATCACCTCTAAATTACTGCACACTTATGCTGCATTTCCTTGATTCAGTTCTGGAAAGGGGGCCCACTGCTTTGTTTTCTAACCTAGCTTATTCAAAGGCAATTTTACCATCTAGCAAGATGAGAAATCTTTATTTAGACACATCTTATCCAATAAGAAGCAATATTTTAGAAACATATAAATTGTAGGTTATTTAATTTGTAAAATTAAAAAAGTACAAAGTTATATGATATAGAAATGTTACCAACCAATTCCACACATAATGAGCAAACGGTCACTGGTTTAGCTTTGACATAAATGGTTCGTAACGGCCTTTCCCTGCTGCATTTGGAGCAAAGACCAAAGAGGACAGTGAGGAAGGTTTGATCACACATCCTCAATTCAGCTGGAAGAGAAAGACAGAAAGCATTATTCCACACCTCCTCCCCTCTATTCCCATAGTAGCTAATGACTTGTAGACAATAAGGAGCTCTGGGAAAGATAAGCTGCTAGCACATAATCCCTGTAGACTTATCTCATAACTGCACAATGTAAAATGCACTGTATCATTAACCCTTCCCCCATAATAACAATAGAATATGTTATATATTTTATATATTGGGTAAATAAAAGTATAAGTCAATATTGAAATGTATTTCATAGCAATAAAGATGAAAAATTTATTATTTAATTATTATGATGTTCTACCCTGATGTTCAATAATCTGTTCCCGCAGTTGTCCATGGAAAGTGTATTACGTGACCAACATTTCACAGACTGTGAAATCAAATTTAAAATCATTAGATTGAAACTATGTATATGTTTCATAATTAAGCAGTCCTCGGGCTAGATTTACTAAACTGCGGCAACCAATCAGGTTCTAGCTAACATTCTCTAGTGTGTTGTAGGAAAGTAAGAGCTAGAATCTCATTGGTTGCTATGGGCAACATATTCACTTTTCCTTTTCCACAGTTTAGTAAATCTAGCCCCTTGATTTAAAAATATTTCTGTAGCCATCAACATTCCTGAAAGCACATAACCTACATAACGTCTCATATTATTGTAACCAGAATACACAGTTCTCTATGTATTTTATACATAGAAGCCAGTGTTCTACGATATTATCCTGACTGTTGAAGCTGTCATGTTATTTTCTTTAGTTATAATCCCTTACAAGAGGGAATACAGACACAAAAAGTTTATTTATGTCAAACTATGTTCAAATCTATTTGTTATGCAATTAAATATAGTAAAAATAAACAGAAGTAAAATGCATGTTGTCATACATAACATTCGTAAGAAAAGTAGCTAGAAATCTGTACATGCATCTTTCTACTAAAAGCCATTTTAATCTGTCATGTGACCATTTAGAAACCAACAGATGGGAGGTTGGAATACTTTCTACTAATTGCCCGAGTCTGAGAGTGTTTAATACACACAATAAGAATGCTTCTGTTAGGATATGTTCATTACGTTCTATTTATACTGATAGTAAAGACACTGCCGTTCTTAATATGGACACAGCTTTTTATCACCAGATAAATGCACACTAATTACTGTGTCTAAGTGAATTTCACACAATTCAGAGTAAATATTTTTTTGTTTTATTTTGTAACTTCTAATTTTTAATTTTTAGTGTTATGGTGAAATATTTAATTGTCCCACTTTGGTACTTATTCAACTTTACCTTAGAGCAAAATGAAAAAAATGGTGGAAATAAAAAAATATAGTTATTTATGATAAAATTTCCATACTTACCGTGTGGATGATCTGCTGGAGAACAAAACACAACTGTGCTTTCTGAAAATGGGAGCCAAATGACAGCCCTTACTCTGGTAATCCACTTAGCAAGGTATTACATCTCTGGTGTCTTTCAGAGAGACAACTCCTTTAAGACAATGTCTTCCTTTCCTAGTAGATATATATTTAAGCACATAACTGTAAAATGTTTCCAAGATGGCACAGATCTAACTCCGAGATGAGGGAAATCTCATTGTAAGGAGCTTCTTCTATAGATAATCTGATTATGAGGACATACTTGGTGCTGTTAAAATGACAACAATGATGCCATGTGAACGGAGTTGCCAGGGTATTCACAGGGGCTGGGGATATAGTCCCATTATTGACCAGTACATGGTCACTATGCATAGTGTGCGGCCACTTACATAAGCATCATCGACAGCTGGGTCTGATTTAACCAAAAGAGTAGGATAATTGTACCAGAAATTAGTAGGGCACAATTAAAACCTTTAATGACTTGCAGATTTAGGACCTGAGTTGTGGGTTTGACCTGTATTACAATGCACTGTATAAGCCTGACAATGTGTCATGTATCGATCCAGTTTACATTCACACAAGGCAGAAAATGGAAGTAGGCTCAGGCTATTGGTGGCTGTGAGAGGAGAGATTAGCAGTGCAGTTGTTCAGGTAGGAGGATATAGCAGACTTGCAATTAAAAATCGGTGCACTAATGTTCCTGTCCTTAATGCCAACATAGATATCTCCAAATGATGCCATAATGTGTGATTTGTGTACAGTTCAAACCATATACAAGCACTGACTATTTAACCCGGGTTATATAATTACATAAGAAAATAGCAAACACAACAATGCATATAACATGAAATAGTTTTTATTTGTGCAAAAAATTTCTTCAACAATTTAAATTGCATATTTACTTGCAACAGAATAAACTAAATATTCTGACAAGGAGACCAGACATGCAATAAAAATAGACACAGTATTCTAATGCTGCTTAGTATTTAATTGGAGCTAATAAAAATCTAATAAATACAATTACTATGTCTTTTTTTCCATCTCTATTTTTATATGGTGAAAAAATGCAGAGCCTTGCCAGAGGGGACAAAAAAGATGTTTTCACAACATATTTTTGTTATATAGTGAACATAATAAAGTAAGTCCTATAAACATTCCAATGCTCATGTAACACAGATATATCACTATAAAAATAACAGTATTTATGTATATATAAATCAGAATCAATAAAAAAATCTTCCACTTTGATTATCTACAAATTAACAAAGACAAAATACATAAAAACATACAAGGCACAACATGTGTATGAAAAAGTCTGTGCATACAATCTAACAGCATAGGACCAGACATAAGATTCGCTGTGCTCTTAGCTTCGAGCTCAGCGGCAGCGGTGTCCTGACACCCTACGATCTGTGGACCCTACCTTAAACTTTCTGAGCCATGCTCACTTATTATGGGAATCAGGGAGGAGTTAAAATGGCATTAACGTGTATTCCTCCTCCCACTTGTGTATGCAGATTCTTTGCATAAACACTTCCAGTACAGTGGAAATGCCCATTTTGCAGTAGTCTGGATCCAGTCCATAAGCAACATCACATGACTGTATTATATTGAAAACAAGTAACTAGAGATAGTTACATTTGCACTTGGTTGTTGTCACCAAGCCAGCCTTTCTGATCATTTATAAAAATAGTTGCAACAAATAAATCCACACAGTAAAACAGAGTTAAAACTCAGTTTGAATATGATGTCCACTGTAAGTAAAATTGTAATGGCTGATATTATGCATAATAACTTAATAATATAATATGACATTGTTGTCTTCTGTTTCTAAAAACAAACACCTCTATTAAAGTGATTTAGCTCAAATAAAAATATACACTTGCACTAAAACATTCAATCCTTCATTTTTAACAAATAACAGAAATCCTTGACACAGATAGGAATATAGTAAACAAAAAAAAATAAAACAGACATGTAGGCAACCTGAAGACAAAATAGTACACAGTCTATCTGCAGATTAATTCCTGGGAGATGTAGATGTTTAGTGACTGGCAACATGCTTTTTATATCCTAGATCCTCTTTAGGAAGCCAAGCTTGAGACTGCTGGGAATTTGGATGGATTCCAGGGCATGCGGAGATGGGCTGAATGGGAATGTCACTTGGAAGAGATATTTGCTATCCAGCATTAACTGTGAACCATCGTCACGATTGCTTAGCATGGACTGAAATAAAAATGATAACATTTTATTTACAAAAACAAAACCTCAGAATCAGCTGTGTCCTTATTTTCTCTGTAAGTGTGAGAGGACAGACATATTGGTGAATTTGTTTCACAATGTTTTCCAACCTTTTCCAGGATTATTGTTGCCTGAGGGTTGTAAGTAATGGAAAAGTGTGGTTAAAGTGGGAATTCCTAAGTAAACAAAGGTAAAACATATGGAGGTGTACTGGGAACATACTTTAAGCTTATTGGGTTATATGTAATAACTTGTGAGACAATCAGAGTTTTTCAGCGATGTTGGTGATTGAATTTAAAATTTTCTTAAAGGCAAAAATTTCTAGTCTTTCATGGTAAAATGGCATTTGTGTAAAGATATTATACAAATATCTTGCATCCATAACGCTTGCAGCAATGACAAATAATGATTAAAGTAAAACATGTCTGTCTCTATTTGCTGCCCATGTATGCAGAAAAACTACAGTTTATTGTTTGTTTTACATGATTTTCTTTTGACTTACATTATTAATACAAAGGTGTGTAACGTGAGGCCTATTACAGAGCACTGAGAGGACAGGATCATGCTACTTTACAGGATGCCACACTTGAGCAGTTACAAAAACGTTTACATGTGCACATGAAGTTCTAAAAATCCCTTCCAGCCAACTGGAGTAGTCATAAGCCTGGGGGCCCAGCTTGTCTAAAGAGAAATAAGCATACAGGTTTGAGATACCCAATCAGCACCTGTGACTGTATTTGTATTAATTGATTGGTTTATCTTTTAGAGGCCAGAGCATGTGGTAAAACACATAAATTGTTTGACATCTTTTGCAGCCATGTGATACCTTCCATCTTGTTAATCATTCAATTCCTTCAGGGGACTTTTGCATTGGGGTAGGACAGAATAATTGGGAAGGGTTGAGTTGTAATTTGATAATAATTTTTATCTAACTAGTGTTTGCCCATTGGCTGAAGTATTTTAACTAATTTCATTTAATCCATTGTCTGTTTATATCCATTCAGTCTTTGTGTTTTTATTTCTAGAGTAAGAAGAAGACTGGTTTTACAAAGTGCTAAAGCTTATTAGAATCTTAACTGTGCTTTTACTGAAAAAAACCCACACCTTACAAATAATGTAACTGGACTTTAACCGCCAGAACCCTACTTTAACATTTATGAAGCAGCCCCATGGAAAATGTGACCAGTGCGTAAATGAAGATTGTACATAAGGGCTAAACCAAGCCTTATTAATATACGTCCCCCTCCCACCATCTGTACACATTGTAGACATGCTGTCCCATACCGTCCCGCCATCAGAAGGGCTTCCAGAACAGAATGCAGGATCCTGAGGATCCGGATCAGTGCAGAAAGCCTTTGAAGGGTGCATGAACACTCACCATTTTCATTTGTTTTCCCCTCGCATGAAACAGAAAACAACCACAAATGCACTGTCTAGTTCCAATCCAAGAAGATTAAATCGGGTTTGGTTACCCACTGGCATTGTGTTGGTGTTAAATTACTCAACTGAAAACCTAGAAACCCCATTTGAAATAAATGCCCCCCCCCTCTTTCCATCTATCGTCTGGCGGTAAAGGGGTCTTGTTGCATTATAATAAATTATTAATACAATGCACATAAAACAAAGAAACTATTTCTTGAAATAAAACAAAAAAAAACTCATCTGATAACATAGGTTACTTTTTCTAAAAAAAACGTGAAATATTACTTTTATAATTTTACATGAATACTTTTATTGTAATGTCTGAAGAATGGCTAAACAGACCTGGATTTTAGCTGCAATGGGCCGGATCCAGAACTACGTTTGCCGTACGTTTATTCGCGTAGCGTATTTTCGTGCGAGTAAATTTGTTACACTCCCCTCGGCACACCCCTTGCACGGACGTATTTTGTCAAGATACACTTCCCAAACCCTACCTTAACTTTTTCCAACGTAACCGCTGTCATACGCACGCGTACGTATGGGCTGAACGAATTTACGCAGCTAAGTACGCCCATACTGTACACTTTAAATACCACCCCCCGCTTACTTCATGTATTTCAGACGTATTTTCGAGTAACGTAAATTTGGTACGCCCACACGTAAGTATTTACGTGACATATACGTGAATGGCCCATACGTTCACAATTACGCTACGTGAATGTGCGTATTTTCTATGGTGCGCATGCGCAGTGCGCATTTTACGTGTCCACCACGCGTAAATTCGCTTCGACGCGTAGTTCTGGATCAGGCCCAATGTGAGTAGTAAGTAAGGATCCAGAGGAGTCCCTGTTTTTACTTTGCATCAATACAAATCATTTTATATTTCTTGATACTGGAAAATCTAAACCCATTAATTCCAGTAGGCTGTGAAGTATCTAAACTCAGCCCTCTAATGCAATGAATGCTTCATAAAAATGAAAGATTATCACCATAAATAAGACAAATTCAATACAATGAATCAAAATGCATGTCACACTGCGTGTGTCAGTGTCTGGTGGGTATATTCACATGCCCTCCATGCCATGAATGCATTTTAAGTGAGGTGCAGTGTTTTGATTTGCAGATAAAACCATACACCTGACATATTAAATGAATATACTAACGATGCCAACAGTCAGTATTACCTGAACTTTGCGGACAAATGAGGGCGTTACTCGTTTCTCAAAATCGTCAATTGGAGTGTAAGAGTTCAGAATCTTCACTACCTAAAGCAACAAAATAAACATGTAAAGCTATCATCACCTTACGACAAATATTACACAAGTGGATAAAAAATATATCCATGATAAAAGGGATTATGCAATTTGAATCCTTCATGTAATTTCTTCTACTTGGCTATAGTATATTTTATTGTATATGTTTTTGTAAAGCACTGTGACCTTTGGCTCCTTCACTGCCCATCACTCATCTTTTTTTGTGTTATTTTTATATATAAAAAATGAATGATGAGTGAACATTCTACAAATATCAGCGGTCACCGGATAATCTGAGCAGTACATTAGTGGTGTTGTTTTCTATGAAAAAGGTGCTACTACTCATTTAAATGTATAAATTGATATCATTCCCCCACTCAAGGGTGTAACTATAGGGGGTGCAATTGGTTCAACTGCTGCGGAACCTGGTGGTTTAGGGGACCTGCCAGCCCAGCAATCACCCAGTACAGACCCTCCAACATAACCCCTTCCATTAGGTAAAAATACTCCGCTCCTGAGCCTCCAACTGTCACTCAGCTGGATTTAATCAATTAACTGATGTTTGAAAATAATTTTTCTATTCAACAAAGCTGCTTACCATAGTAATTGGCAGTTGGAAGTCCAGGAGCAGAGCATTTTGTACCTGATGGAATGGGTCATGTTGGAGGGACTGCCAGTACACTCCTACTTTACTCATCAGCACGATTAGGCAGCACTATGGAGTCTGTCTCCACATTGCTGCAATAGTGGTAGATCATGGTGGATGAACAATTCAATGTGATTCTCCAGTATCGCTGCAAAGACACAGGGCCTGATCATCAGCACGATTAGGCAGCACTATGGAGTCTGTCTCCACATTGCTGCAATAGTGGTAGATCATGGTGGATGAACAATTCAATGTGATTCTCCAGTATCGCTGCAAAGACACAGTTTCTACAGCTCCCTCAGCCTGAAGTCTGATCACTCCACTCCAGGTCCTTGGTAGATGCTAGCTTCAAGTGGACCTCTGCTAAAGTCACGGCCTTGTGACAAGTCACCTGATCAGGGGGAGGATCCTTGTTTCCTGTCTTCAGCAGCACCTGGAAGGCTGATGCTGAGGACATGTCAGGGATTTCAGGTACAGTCATGTGCAGTGAGATGTTTGTGGTGTGTGTAAGAGGTAGATGCTACAGGGAAAAGTGTATAGCATGTCTTATGGGTAAAGTGTGTGTATGTATATAGCATGTCTTATGGGTGGAGTGTGTATAGATTGTCTTATGGCTGAAGTGTGTTTAGATTGTCTTATGGGTGGAGTGTGTGTATATAGCATGTCTTATGGGTGGAGTGTGTATGTATATAGCATGTCTTATGGGTGCACTGTGTGTGTATAGCATGTCTTATAGGTGCAATGTGTTTCCTCAATGATGCTGATGTGATGACGTGAGCATCTTTGCAGGCGAGAATAGAGGACAGAGGAGTGACCAGGTGCCATCACCAGAGGCAGCTGAGCCATACAAAAGGTAAGTTAAGTAGTAGTTTCTATAGGCTATAAGATGAGGATCAATTATTAGATTGAATATTAACCTGCTTCCAGTGATTTCATGATTAAAAACTTAGATAAAACATTGACCACTTCTCTGTTTATTTTCCAGAGTCATCAAGCGTGACTTCAAAATACCTGACCTGTTTATACTCGTCTACTTTGATAGCGAGACCCATTCGTCGAAACAAGGAAAATTAAGTAAAGAACCTCTCCATTTATCTATTTACAGAGTCCTAGTTATGCCCCTGGTCACCTATAGTACAACAGTCCTTCATATACCCCACTGCAATGTCCTCCGTTCATTATATGCACCATGCCAGTGAATGTGGTTTGGGATGGGAAGGCGGCATTGTTCTGCTTTAGGCAAGAGGTGAGAAGACTTGTGTCTTGTGTGCTTCAGACACAAAATAGAGGAGAAATAAAAGTACACTATTCTTTAAGTCTCTCTCTATAATAAATAGTTACATAAGATGAGAGTAACAATACCTGGACAGTGGACAGTGCAGTGCAGCGCTCACATATTTCTTTAGCATCTTCATCTTTGATCTTCTTCACCTGTAATAACCATGCAGCTTGGGAAAGCGGTTCAAGGGTTTCCTTGGCTGCGCTGCCTTGTAGATTCTTTCCTTGCAGCCATTCTTCCAGATAGCTTATATTACATCTAGAAAAATGGTACAGACACATTCAGTATATTATTTTACTACAGAAACACTTATTTTAATAATGTTCATAAAGAACTGAATCCAGAACTAAGAGCAAACTTTGTTCTTTCCCAGCCAAGGTTGCTAATGTATGGAAAGTTTTATTTGAAATTCTGCATATAGGAAACCACCCTCTCCCCAGCCATTCCTGTGTGTGGAAGAGACGTCCGGGTTCAGCATTCTACCATAAGTAACCCTGTATGTGCGGAATGCTGGATCATACATAGGAGCTCAGCCAAACCCTTTCTGTACAATTACTATTCCTATGCCCAGCCACCATGTGTATCTCACTAGGTATCATCGGATGGCTGATGCAGAATTCTCTGCACTGTGCATGTGCAGTGCCAACTGACAGCCTATTTACACTCATAGGGCTAGATCCAGACCTAGTTAAGGGCTTGAACTTAGTTACTTCTGGGCTAAACCATGTTGATTGCAGGGGAGTCATATTTCATCTGTTGCAAACAGTATTAGAGTTGAGAGGTGATGTTTCCTATCCCAAGTCTAATAACAGTGTGATAGTAAAGCTGGTCAGTATCTGTGTGCAGTATTCAAAGATAGAATACAATTAACTTGACTGCAATTCAAAGATATATCCCTGCATGCAAAGAATACAATTAACTTGACTCCCCCTGAAATCAACATATTTTAGCCCAGGAGTAACTAATTTCAAGCACTTAACTAGGTCTGGATCCAGCCCATAGTGTCATCTTTATTAATTCTGGATCCGGCCCTTAGTATCCAAGATTGCATTATTTGCATTTATTTAAATTTGATTTTAATTGTATCAGTAACTGACCCTACATTTTAAGGCTGTGTCAGTACAGCATAAGCACCACATGCTTGCTCTTCATCACACGTTTTTCCATGTGTAGCCTGTCTTGCAGTGGGTGGAAATAGAACAACATGTACCCAATTTCATGAGTGTAATCTATAGACTATTTCAGGAATGCGATGGTGAGAGGCAGTGACCTGAACTCTTGTGCTATTGTGTTTAAAAGAACACCGCTGCATGTTAAAGAGTCAGTATCATAATGCGGGGAGTGCTATGATACTAAGGTACAAAAAAGTAAAGTAGCAAAAAACATTGGAGTAGTAAAGTCATAGTTGCAGAGGGCAACGATGGCACCAAATGTGAAGCTACATAAAACAACATTCATCTCTCCAGAGCTTTCCCTCTTCTCCCACACATACATGATGAATGAGCAACCAAAAGTCACTAGTAATTAAATAGGAATTCAAGTCTACCAACAACACAATGTGATGTACCTGCATGACACGAAAAGAGTTAACTATCCATCCATTTTCTTTGCTCAATGTGCATAAAAGCACATACAATCTGTCAAACATTATAGATAGAGATGAATAAGGGCAATGGGCCTGATCCAGACCTAAGTTATGCACTACTAAGGATAATGCACTCCTCCTGGCACTTTCCTCTCACGTACAAAACTTAGCTGCTTTATGTGCTCAGAACCCTGTCCTAACTTTTCCTTGCGTATCTCTGTGTGTATGTGATGACTTGACGTACATAAGTGCCTAAACCAGCCCATACTGTACAATATAAATGCCTCCCTCCACCCACAATGCATATTTTCGGCTTGTACAAGTTACGTAAGATCAGAGTTACTATGCTGCATATGTAAATTGTCTTTCGATATTAAGTCTGAATCAAGCCCAATTTTGGGCCAATCTAAGACTTAAGATTCATTTAAAAAAATGAGCTTCATGTGGTTGTGAAATGAGATATGTACACACATATATTGGTTATTAATATGGTCAATGACCCAGATCCAGAACTAAGCATGACAGTTGTTTGTACGTTCTGCACATGCATACGGCAGATGTTCTCTGATCGTACATAACAAGTTTGTAACTATGTATGAAGGGGCGTGTCAAACATACGCTAGCCGTAAACACACACTGGAGGCGGAGGGAGAAATTTAAATTGTACAGTATGGGCTGGGTTAGACAGTTATGTACTTCAGGACGTTACGTACGAGCGTTCTTACGCTTGGAAAAGTTAAGGTAGGGTTTGGAAGTCGTAAAGCAGCAAAATTACGAGCGACCGAGGGGAGTGACTGGGGAAGTGCATAATACTTACAATCGCGTAAATACACTACACGATCGTACTTAAAGTGCACTTAGGTTTGGATCAGGGCCAATGTCTCAAGAATTATGTGCCCTAATATTAATCTCTCTTGTACACTTCATAAATGCTCTGATTCCCAGTTATAGCACTTCTCCCGGGCTGTATCCACTCTCGGATTAACCTTCCTCACCCAGTAAGACTATCCTCTACTCTCCAAACTTTTAGGCTCTGTCTTAAAACTCACCTCTTCGGACCAGCTTATCAAATTCTTCAAGCTTTTAAAGCTTTATTTATCATATTAACAACCACTTTGCTTTCCACTTTGCCTTTCTATTGCATTATAAACACAAACCTGCACACTCTCTCATACTATTATAAAATTCCCTCATCTCTGTTAATAACACTGCTGTGTGACTGGATCATACAAAGCACTGAGCACTTTTACCATACAACCTAGCTGTATTAAACTCACTGTTTGTTACTACCCAGTCTTGTTTATAATGATTTTTAAAATTGTAAAGCACTATGTAATCATAGACTTTGGAATATAACTGCAAATTGGCTCTTGTCTTTAAAGCTAGTTACACACTATACAATATTCCAGTCTATTAGTATCGGTGCAGGCCAGAAGTGAGATAGGTTATGTGTGTGCATTGTGCATTATACCCAGTGACAGGAGCATTATAGCAGTCACTAGGGATATTGCATAGAAACATAGAAAGTGACAGCAGATAAGAACCACATGGCCCATCCAATCTGGCCAGTTTTTTATTTAAAACTATACTGACCCTAGATCCTATTTACCCCCAATTTAGTTTGACATTTAGGATATCCTTATATTTATCCCAAGCATGTTTAAACTGTTCTACTGTATTGGCCTCAACCACCTCAGATGGGAGGCTATTCCACTTATCTATCACTCTTTCAGTGAAGTAATTTTTCCGCATATTTCCTCTGA
>WWET01002711.1:122438-146523 GCA_011038615.1 Limnodynastes dumerilii | reverse complement strand
GGAAGTATCAGTCGGCAGCTGAAAGGAGGGAGAGAAGGCAGCAAAGGTAAGTAAAGTATAGAACTTATAGACAAAAAAAAAGGGGAGTATTGAGAGGCTGGAGAGACATGAGAAGTATTGGAAGGTTGGCTATATATGAGGGGGATAACTGGAAAGTAATGAGGGGGAATATTGGGAGAGACGTGATGGTGGATTATGGGAGGCTGGAGACAGATGAGGGGGGATACTAGGAGGATGGAGACACATGAGGGAGAATACTGTGAGACTGCAGACACATAAGAGGGAGTGTTAGAAGGCTGGAAACACATAAGAAGGAATATCTGGACACTGGAGAGAAGTGAGGGGGTATTATTGAAAGGCTGGTGACACACATGAGGGAAAATATTGGAAGGCTTGAGACACACATGGAGGAAATGAAAAGCTTGATACATACAAGAGGGGAGAGACTGGATGGATATATATATATATATATATATATATGTATATACACTGTATACATACACAAACAGTAAGCGCTCAGAAGGATGTTTGTATTGGGGATACAAATGTTTTCAGATTTTTTTTAAGACTCTGGTGTTCACTAATTCTTTGCAATTTTTTCCTATCACTTAAACATATCTTTCACCCTAGATGTTATCAAACTTTCCTATCACTTAGACATTATAAGGGAAAGTCTTTAACTCTTCCAGTCTCATTAACATATTGTAATCTGATTTTAGCCTATGACTATAAACCGATACGTTTGATAGACTAAAATTAGATTAGGTTAATGAGATCGAAAGAGTTAAAGGCTTTCCTGTATCGTCAGTTTGATAACATCTAGATTGAATGATATGTTAAAGTGATAGAAAGAAAATTATAAAGAGTTGGTAAACCCCTAA
The DNA here is from genome assembly GCA_011038615.1 of Limnodynastes dumerilii. NCBI lineage: Eukaryota > Metazoa > Chordata > Amphibia > Anura > Limnodynastidae > Limnodynastes > Limnodynastes dumerilii. The sequence continues at coordinate 145,642 of WWET01002711.1, read as the reverse complement.
GTCATCTTTTTGTTATTTCATTTTTGAGTTTTAACCTTTTAAATCAATGAATTTTTAAATGAATAACAATTCTAATCAAATTTTACATTCGTGACCTTTCACTGTTTTAACTCCGTATCTATGTACATTCATTGTTCTAAAAAAAACCTCTTTTCGGTTTTAAGAAAACAACATGATTTGTACAACGAATAAGATATTCAGATAAATCTTTTAACAATAAATATGTTTATTAGTTTTACTTGATTTTAATGGTTCATGAAAAATGCAATTATGAATATAGATGACAAAAAATAAGTGTTCAGAAAAAAAAACGGTACTTTAATCTGTTGTACTCTCTGTAGTCCTGTACTCTCTATCCATTTTATGTGTAATGTTTTTAATGAAATTGAATAATTATGGACTGGATCCAGGCTAAAGACCGTTGCCCCACTTACGTACACAAAGGTGTCTTTTGAGGGGAGGGGGCGCATTCGCCCTCCAGACGTTAGGTGCGTGTTATGCACGTAACGCCTATTGTGTGGAACTTAGTTCTATATGATAGGTATTGCGAGAAAGGAACAGGGTTAAGCATTTAAATTATACGGTAGGGGTGAGATTAGGTATTTATGAGCGGATCAATGGTCGGACGAACCGCTGATCTGCTTCTGTGACTTAAGGCTGCCCTATGGCAACATAAGTCACACCATATCCGCACGAGAGAGGGGAGTGACAGAGTTCACTCCTCTATTCAGTGCGGACTGACAGACCCCCGCATGTATGGAAAGCATGCAGGGATCTAGATTAGGTCCTTTGTGTCCAAAGATCAATATTGCTGCTAGTGTATGCTATATAATAAAAAGGAGATGCAGCGCTATATCTCCTGTTTAGTATAAGTGTTTATAAATAGTATAAGTATATAAATACTATAAGTATTATTATTATAAATAGTATAAGTATTTAGCCTTGTGTAACATAGTCAACAAGGAACCTTCTTTCTGTTAGGTTGTTTAATGACATGTAACAGATGAGCAGGCAATATTTAATTAGGACCCAACAATTAGAGTTCACAACTTTAAAAAACAGCCACAAACGGCATGAAATGTATCAAAGGTGAGCAGTAATATCCACCATGGACTTCCCCTTCACCGGACTATTCTCACCTGACCAGCCAGCTTTGATTACCATCAAGAGGGCACCACAGAACCAGGGCTGCAGGCCTCTAAGAATCCAGACTGTACACTTAAACACCCAGGAGTATTTGGTATGGAAATAGGGAAACTGCAAGGAGCAGTATGGTATATTTGCAGCAGAGAAGGGAGAGGGGGGATAAGATAGCAGCTTTCAAATATATCAAAGGATATAACCAGCTAGAGGAGGGTGGCATTTATTTTAGAGGATGAGGTATATTAGAACACAAGGGCATATGTATAAAGTGGGTAATAGAACACGAGGGCATGAATATAAACTGGAGGATGGTAGATTCAGAGGAAATGTGCAGAAAAATTACGTGACTGAAAGGGTGATAGATACTGTAAGTGGAATATCCTCCCATCGGAGGTGGTTGAGGCCAACACAGTAGAACAGTGTAAACATGCTGGGATAAATATAAGGATATCCTAAATCTTAATCTAAATTGAAGGTACATAGAGTCTAGGGTCAGTATAGTTTTAAATAAACAACTGGGCAGACTGGATGGGCCATGTGGCTCTTATCTGCCGTCACTTTCTATGTTTCTATAATTTTGATTAGCTTTTAATTATTAACATGAAATATCTTATTTTATATGTTAAAAATTTGCTATAAAATATTAGACAATAGATTGATCTTGTTTCTCTCCCCACATGTTATCAGTGAGAAAATTACAATGTCTGCATTTGGGAATCTTCTATAACTAAGAGCTACGTACAGATTTATCGCTTCATGCTGACTGTCATATCTAAAGTATAAAGGCTCCATACAGGCCTTATTGAGTGTGTAATTCAAAAGATAGCACTAGGTTTACTGTTATATATATTGTCTCCGTTTGTATTATAAAGGGGAGGTTGATCCCCTTACACAGTTTATCCAACAGCACCTAAGTATCTCTAAATAGCTATAAATATCAATGTAATTATGTTATTTGCATGCTTTGAGAAACAGGGTAGGAGGCCTGGAGAGATAATGGAAGTTTTCATGGAGAGACAGAAGAAGGGGTCTGAACAGGCGAAGAAGATGTGTGGAGAGATGAGGAGCAGGCCTGGAAACAGAGAAACAGGTCAAGAGATAAGGAAAGGCATTGAGAGAGAAAAGAAGGCCCCTGAAGATACAGAGGAGGGGGGTGTGTGTTGTGGAACTGACCTAGAGAGATGGAGTAAGGGCTCTTTAGAGACAGAAAAGGGAGTCTAGAGTGAAGGATAAGGTTGTTTGCAGAGATGTAGAAGGGACCTGGAGAGTCGGTGGAAGGGGTCTGGGCATACAGAAGAGGGGTGAGATGTATTTTATAATAATTGGAAACTTGAAACTTTGAAATTTGTATAAAAAATCATGACACTTAAGAGCTTTATTAAATAAAATAAATAGATAAGCTATTAAGAAGTTTTTATTTTGTTTGTAGTTTGCCTCTCTATTTATTTTATGATATGTAACATTGCCATTCACTCATATTTATTAAGTAATCCACATAGACTACAAACTACTGAACAGATGTTTAGCCCTATTTATTTAAAAATAAATAAATACAAATAAATAGATAAAACAAAACTGGAGTGCTCAGAAATTATTTTGGATTAGGCTACCTTAAAAAATTATTAAGGCACTAAAGATGCTTTGACCTGCCACGTTTAGGAGCCATTGCTCTAATCAAATGACTTAAAAAAAAAAAAAAAGAGACTGACTGGTGTGCTCTTAGATAGCTTGATACAGGAAAAACATGGACACAGTGGGGCTGATCCAGATCTAGCAGCAGATCTGCAGCTGGACAAACAATGCTGCAATGTGAGAGGTGCAGATTAATTCAAATTTTATGTATACAGGGAAAATACTGGCTGATATAGCTTATTGCACACAAATACAGAACAGCTATATTTTAAACTCTAATTTAGAGTGGAGTTAGAAAACATCACCTCTTAGCTCATTCTATCTGCTCTTTTTATATCCGCCCCTTGCGGTGCAACATGGTTTTGCCAAGGTGCAGATTTGCTCCCTTTTTTGCTATTACTTTCAAATCTGGGTGAGCCCCAGCATGATCACATGGGGCCATATCCAGAGCTCCGGCTGCATTGCATATGCGACCAGAGTTTTCCGATATGTTCTACTGCGCATGTGCAGTAATTCTGTAACGTAATCTACGTTACTTATTGCAACGTAGATTGCGTACACGCGGTCTTCAATCCTGGAAAACTCCTGAAACTTCTATGTTTACTATTTTTCTATTAAGCTAAAAGTCTATTAAGCCTTTCATTTACTATTGAATTTTTTAGTGAACAGAACACTAATTTTGAATAATTGGAAAATGAAATATATAGATAAATGTGCGTATTTATGCATTATAGAATAACAGTTTATTGATCATTTGATCCTCACAAGTAATTGCTGGTTTTCCCTGCTGATCAAGGCAGAAGTAGTTAAATAATAAAGCAGACTTAGTAGGAAATAGGAAGAAGACTCTTCTATAAATAACAATAATTATGATATGCAGATATTTGCAACACAGATTAAATCCTAGCAGTATTTTCATGAAACAATAGTCATATCATTCAAAGCTCAACTATTCACTGTAGACAATTATATTATTACTCTACTCCTTAACTTTGAGTTTCATGCCCATCATCTGCATGTCTGTCTAACCTATTAATGCTTCGCAATGATGTCTCCATTCAGTTATAAAACCTCTCGCTGATTTCCACTGAAAAATGTGGCATTCATAACTTGTTAATGTACAGCTACCACCAAACACTTGGTTTAGGTACAGATTAGGGCTCTATTTACGAATAGCTTTATTTTTTTAATTTTCAAAGCAGTTCCAGGCTCGCTTCAGCTGGCAGCTTCGCTCATTAAATTTACTAAAACTTACCTAACCTGCGAGGTCTCGCGATGATCTCTGGGCTCATCGCAGGACACTTCATTCATCCTTCGTATGCACAGAGACTCCATCATGGGACTTTGAAAACTTCAAGTCCAGGTATGAAAAACACTGCGCATGCACAGTGCTTCATATCGGGACTCTGAAATCTTCAGAGTCGGACGTGTCTCCTGAGATGTAAGTTTTTCTTTATTTTATTTTTTACTGTTATTAATATTTTAAATGTATTTTTTTGTGTTAGTGTTATGCCGGGAGCGGAGCGTAAAACTCCACTCCAGCGTTTAATAAATATTACAATAGTTACATGGATTGCCATGGAAACTGATATTTTCATTGTCTGTAAATATGAAAAACGTCATTTTTATACAATAATGTGAAAATGGGCATTATCGTATGAAAATGAAGTTTGTAAATAGACCCCTTAGTAATAGATGATCAAGAGCATTATCAATTGAGGGATAACCTCCCCGCCAAGCAGCCCCTCAATATTGTGACACAGATCCATGTTTGAATGAATCAAGTGGGGCTACTACAGGACAGACATGGATGGGGTGGATTCAGGAATCTAGCAGATTATTCAAGCAGTGCACAAAAGATATGTAACAGCTGTAATGCTAACATAACAAACTTCACTTATCACTAGAATGAAAGTTTATTGTGGAGTACATTAAATGTGTTGTTCATTTTCTATATGTAGTAATTAATACACAATATTATGAATCATGTCTAGACATGTCTCTTATTAGCGTGGCTGCTGCATATAAACTATGCAGCTTACAGTGTTGTATAAAACAGTTATTTATGAGTCATTTAACTTACTGGAAACAAGTCAATCATGCGAAGACAAATCTCTAATTTGGCAATTCCCCTGCTAATTAATGATGTTACCAGCACTGCCTCTGGAATTTCTGCTACATAAGCACAGTATCTGGAAGTGCTGCAGGGGAATTATATAATATTGATCACACTCTCTGGGTATCAGGAAATTACTTGTGTGAGATGACATCATCTGGCAGTCTGCACATCAAACCCTGTGCTTGCAGTTCCAGATAAACCTGTATATATGCTAAATAAAGATCACTTAGCCGAAAATTTATTTTAGAATGATGACTGCTGCTATGCAAATCTCTCATTTCTTCTCAATGTGTATTTGTCAGGATGGATGTCATCTTAGAGTTGCATGGATTTGTTTTTTCCAATGCCGTTACACCTAGCACTGCCTTTTGAACGTAAGATGGCGTATGTCCAAATGTGTATAGCTCGTCATAGCATACATTTATTGTATGCATTTGTAGTGCTTATAAAAAGTGTACTCTACATGAGGCCTAAGCCTAGTGTGCGTTACATGGACAATGCAATAACTCTAAACTATTCTCATTTAGGTGGTACAGACAGAGATGGTGCTTTGTCTCTGGGCAGCCTTGGCAAAGTTCCCATTCCTCCAGCACAGGGATTTTTATAAAATCCTGAGGCTGGCGCAGCGGAGCAGTGAGGGTGCCTCTACAGTTCAGCCCCTTCCTACAGTACTACTGCCTGTGCCAGCCTTGTATTACAATGTACCTGTGCGCCTCCGTGCTGCTCCCTCCCCATTCTGGTGCCCTAGATAGCTGCCTAATCTTGTCTAGCAGTACTGCCAGCCCTGGGTACAAACCTCATACCAGCATGTTCTATGGCAGCTCCTCTGTTACATAGCAGCATTGTTCTGGTTATAGAAGAAAACTAGGCACAACAAGGGACATTTTAGATGCAGCTCTCCTCAAGGTATAGCACAAGATTAGGGGGATAGAGAAAGCTTGATGTTGCCATGTTGTGTATGATTTTATAGGTTGGCGTTGTATTGCATTATGTAACAGAATTATCATGGATAAGGGGTAATCCTGGAAGGACAAATTTTCATACTGAGTTTTCTGCTGTTCTGTTTCATTGGTAATAGTTAGAATATTAAGCCTTATGTGAAATGTAAAATAATAGTTATTATAGTACAGCTTGGCATTTAACCCCTTTCCTCGCACATAAGAATAACAAAACATAAGAACACAATGGAAAACCAGTCAGTAAGGACAGTGAGAAGGCAAAAGTACTTCCACATGTCCACGCTGTCTTCCATCTTACAAGATAAGGTAAATCAAGCCTTTTCCCTTTGCCATGGGTTTAGGAATTTGAACTAGGCCCAAGTCATAGGATGATTGTTTGGCCTCAGTACTTTGTGCAGTAGGGGTACTAGGATTAAGTCCATGGCTCTGTATTCCCCCTTGCAAATGAGAAGTAGGCACTAGGCTTTTGTCAGAGACACCTATTGGTCACTGGGCCCTTGGTACCTAATAAGGCAGAGTCCTGTGTTACACAATAGGTTTTTAAAAAGCAGTAGTAGAAATAATTGCCAGTCCTAGTAATGGGTCAGTCTAAATACTATAGTTGAGGATTATACAACAACCATACCATAGGGCTGAATACTACTTTTAAATAAGAATATTGGTAGTGCAGATTGAAAGTGTTGGACAATGCTAAAATACATTTGAATTTACTGATTATATACTGTCCATGTTTCCCATCTGCCTATCACTAAATATAGTAACAAGGGAGCTGGTTCATGAGAACCAAAAACCGACCAGCCCTTGGATATTTTGTCTAATGATGCAGACCTTGAACAAACTGTGTGTAAACATATTGCAATAGAAAAAGATACTAACATTCCGGTAAATTACATAACAGAGTTTCAAGCTCCACCAAGGTTAAACAGAGACATTGTTATTGTTAAGCAGAGTTTCCCCACCTTTGCCTGGTTAGACAGCTGAGACACCTCCAGTTTTAATCCATCAGTGACTATTGTTTGTTCTTCTATCTGTTTTTTCAGTTGCTTGTTTTTCTCCTTCAGAACCTCAATCTCCTCTTTCAGTTGCTTTATTTGTTTTTCATAATCCTTTATCTGGATTTCAAAATGTTTTTCCAGCTTTCTGTTTAAAGGGAATAACATAGGTAATGTCATCCATTACTTACACCACTGGGTAAAACACACACAGGATCAGTGTTATAGTAAATACAAATGCACATCCACAAAAAAATACTGAAAGAAATCATAATATTATAACTCTGTGACTTATGCAAAAACAACTCCAACATTTTTACAGCACAAAAGAAGTTATATCAATATAGGGCAATTATTAAATTAAGTGCAAGCTTGTTGTAAAATGGGGAATGCAATTAGCTGAATAGCTACATGTTTTTCATACATTTGATTGCACAGGAAAAACAAGCTATATGTACATCCTCATTTGCATACAGAAAAGGACACTCATTACATCAACCACTTAATGAACTGCACATACACTCTCTGTTTCTCTTCCTTTTCCACGTCTGCAAAAAGTTGACTTGTGAGGTCATTCATTTTATCTTAAAAAAAAGAACATTATACAGTTAGAATATGGCTTTTTTAAATTTATTTATTTTTAATTATCCTTATTATAACCCATCCATTAAAAGGGGAAAACATAATGACATACCCTTCATCTCTTGGGTCTTTTCTTCCAGTTTGACCTCTAACTTCTGCTTCTGGTCCAAAAGTTCTGTATTCTGAGCTTGGAGTTTGGATATTTTCTGAAATAACACAAAATATCACATATTATAATCTATCAGAGTGTGTCTTCATCCGGTGTCCACACTAATAAGGGCCCTTGTGATATGGTGCTTGGTTTACCAAGCAACTGCATCCATCCAATCTGCTGGACAATAAATGACTGCTCAAAACCAAGCAAGAAGTTAGGAATGATCCCATATAAACAGCGGGCCGTATTCACAGATCCGTTTTTGCGCGGAGTTCCGTGCGTATTTTTAGGATCGGAGTAACTGCGCATGTGTAGTAACTTTACGCTATTTACGTTGAATTTACGTACAAAAGTCCATTAGGCACGTATGTGTGAATCGCACTTGGGGACATACGTGCGGAGGGACATGGCTGAAATCCGTACGGACAAAGTTACGTGAAAGTGGGTGAGGGGAGGCATTTAAATGACCATTTGAGGGCACCATTAGCTACATACGCATGTATGTAAGTATTATACGCACGTAAATTCACACGTAGAGAGGCGGAAGTCAATGAAAACCCGTCCGTGTGAGGGGAGTGTCATGGGTGATGGCTTGCAATGTACGTGCGTATAATTGCGTACCTTCAAATAAAGGATCTGTGAATATGGCCCAGCATTACTACATCACAGTTGCTTTACTTCTGTGTCCTGTATTTATACTAACAGTTACCTTTACAACAAATTAACCATTATGCAATGCACAATCCCAGCCTGATGAGGGAGGTCAAAACCCTAGGTTTCTTTCAGACTGTCCTATCCAACTGGCAATTAGAATGAAGGATACTATAAATGAGGACACACACCTGCTCAGTCTCATCTTTGTATTTCTTCCCTTTGTCCTCCTGTGACTTCTTCTGTGTAATAGATTTTTCCAGCTCGGATTCAAGTTTATGAAGTTTATCGACATCATGTGAATGAGTGGTTGCTAAACTAGTCAGTCTCTCCATTAGTCCATGATTCTCTTTGTTCTAAAGTAAATTGAGCTACAGTTACAATTCATGTTGTATGTATTTTATGTCAATCACTTCCACTAAACCATAAGAAAATATGTTCAACAAAGACCAATTTACGTTTCAATACATTGCTATGTCCATGATTACAACACCACTAAAATCACTGCAGGACACAGATTCCAGGACGCAGGAGATGACAGTGTGCCTGGGTTCATTGCAGGCAAACCCAGAATACAATTATTACAGATGAAATGTTTCTTATTCTAATATATTCTGTAGCTGTATAGGTTATTTCCCATACTGATACATTTTACATTGTTTTACATATTGTTACTATGTGCCCCACACTTTTCATTACTACCAGTAAAGAAAGATTACCTGGTCTTCAAGCTTCTTTTGCAGTCTTTGAACCCTGTAGGAAAGCTGTATATTGACCACAAATCGCCGGATGTTCTGAAACCTGCGCCTGGCCAGCCATGCACGAGCATACTTCTGTAGTATTAATGCCTTGTGCTCCTCACGTATCTTATAGACAAATTAATCAAGATAGGAAATGCATTATAGACCTGCTTAAATATTGTCAAACATTGCTAATATAAAATGTTATGTTATGTTAAACTATGTGCTAAATGCTCATTACAAGAAAAGTGTTTCACATTATATTAGTGAGTTTTAGCATAAAATCAATAAACCAATTTTGTTTACCAAGTGCAATGTTTAAGGGCCAGTTCCAGACCTCTGCTGCTGCTGTGGTTATAGTATATATAGTTTTTTATTATTTGCCACACTCTTGACCATTCCTCCAGGCTGCATAGATCATCAATTAAAATAATTGTTTTACCCCTCCAGGTGTGTCTACCAGAATACATATCATTGTGTCATCTGTAAACAGGCATACTTTCCCCACGTTGCGAGTCCCCACTGCGATGGCTGTCAAAGTTGCTTTTCAGCTGTCTCCATTTAAAATTTTTTTTTGAATGGGTACAATTGGCATATTCACCCATTCACTTTCAGAAGCACCGCCGCCGGACCACCGGAGAGGTGAGTAACCCTCTCTGGGGACTTAGGGTTAGTCTGCGAGGGGGGGGGAGGCTTAGGGTTATGCTGTGGGTGGGGACGACAACTTAGAGTTAGGCTGCTGGGAGAGGGGGAGACTTAGGGTTAGGGATAGAGAGTGGGTTGGGGATAGCATATTTACTTACCTTTCAGAGCACCGTGTTTGGTTCTCTGGTGATCGATTGCTATGCCTTATTGAGTTCTGAACTGGCTGGGAGCGAACAGCCTTATCAAAATAGGGCTGTTCGCAATGGGGACCCACACTACTTTCCCCGTAATGCCATGTGTAATATCACCAATAAAGATAATAATATTTATATTTCTGAGAGCGGTCTTTAAAGGCCGTACTAACTCAATCTACGTATCTAAATGGTACGTAGATTGTGTAAATGACCTACTACGCTTGCGTAGCAGGTAATTTATTAAAAGACTATTCTTAAGAAGCACAAGCTTCTTAAGCTTAAACACGGTCTAAAGACTTCAGGCATTTATCAGTTCTATACAATAGAAGACATTGGCAGTTGTAGGGGCTCACTGGTATTTTACTTTCAATGATTTCTTTTTTATCACCCTACTTTATTTTTTTATATTTTGCTATAGGAAGTAATCTCCTTCATTTTAATATGTTTTTTTGAATAAAGATTTGGTATTTTAAGTCATATGATTTACTGACAGAATGCATTCATTATCTGGAGAACTCCTTTTCTCTATGTTGGCTTTAAACATCTTAGATTTCTGTAATAGCAAAACCCATAATCAGGCGGTTATATTGGTGCTATTATTTATACTGGTATATAGAGGTATATATGATTCAGACTTCCAAATTACATTTGGAACAGTGGACTAGATCCAGAATTAGGATCATATTGCAGATGTATGGAGGGATTCCGTACGTCCTCCTACTCCTAAGTTCCGTTCTCACGTATGTAATTCGTGTCCAGGGGCCTGATTCAGAGGCTGAAAATAAGAACTTAAAGTTACACCTGGGCAAAACCATGTTGATTTCAGGGGGAGTCAAGTTAATTTTATTCTATGCATGCAGGGAGAATGCTTTGCTTTTACTTATTGCACACAGATACCTGATCAGCTTCACTTTTAAACTGCTAATTAGACTTGAGCTGGGTAACATCACCTTTTAACTATAATACTGTTGCAACAAATGAAATTTGACTCCCCTGAAATCAACATGGTTTAGCCCAGGTGTAACTTTAAGTTCTTATTTTCAATCTCTGAATCAGGTCCAAGAACTCTACCTTATCTTGTCCGCATGTATACGTAACTGTGCGGATAAGACAATCATATGTAAGGGCTAAACCCAGACCTTACTACAATTAAATAGGAAGCCCAGTCCACCGTTCGAATAAACTATGCACAGAGGATTGGCACACCCCAAGTACGGAAGTTCTGAATGTACAGAAACCAGTTCCATGCGTAACTGCAGTATTGCGCACGTGCAGTATGAATCGAACAGGCAGCGTACACATCCAGTATGTAAGTCATCAGGCCCAGTACAGTGTTCAGTTTTCTTGTGTGTCAAGAGTTAAGATCTGCTACAAAAATAATTATTCAGGGGCCATAACCCTGTCACTCTTGACAAGATTCCAAAACTCCGTTTTAATTCTTACTGTACATTATTTAGGTTTTCACCTTTTATTTATACACTGTACCTAAAAAAAATGTTTTGCCCCCTCTTCGAATTGAATGTGCCAGTTATTCCTCAGCTTGGGCTTTTACAGCTCTAATAACCTCAATAATCTCTTCTGCCTTGCAAGATACGCCTCCCTCTCATGGTTTTATGAGTTTGCTTATAATTCCTAAAGGTCATCATATTTTTGCTTTCACTATACTCGCTACCTCTTTTGTAAACCACATTGGTTTCTTTTTTTCTGGGGTTTTCTTAACCTATCTCATACAAAAGTCTGATGCTATAAGTAATGAGCTTTCACCTCACTTCTCTCCACTCTCATTTCTACAAATCAGTCCTCCCAAAATTTAGCCCTTCTTGTCTTTGTGTGGTATGAGTTTCTCTCTGTCTTTATAATAAACTATACAGCCTTATGATCACTTGATGCTAGGTTCTTACCCATGCTTACTTCTTTGCAAGTACCAAATCTCAGATTACCTCTGTGTGAGTAATAGGAGTGTGGGTCCCAGTTGCGGGAACTGAACTATTTCAAAAGTTCAGTTTGGAACTGCCTGGAATATCAATTGCTTATGCCGTGAGACATAGCAATCGATCCCCGGAGCACTGAACGCGGTGCTCCGAAAAGTAAGTAGGTATTCTATCCCCAACCCTAAGTCTCTCCCCCCCGCAGCCTAACCCTAAGTCTCCTCCCTGAAGCCTATCCCTAAGTCCCCCCCTGCAGCCTAACCCTAAGTCTCCCCCCCACTTCCGAAAATGAATGGGTATGTGAATCGCATAAAATGACTGTTATTCGAAATAGAGACAGCCGAAAAGCAACATTTGGCTGTCCATACTTTGTAATGACGGGGATTCATAACAGAATAATAGGTATAAGTTTATATCAGGTAAGGTATATTGGTTAATGGCAGCGTTGCTGGGGCATTTTCTTTCCTTTGTTTCTGTTGCTAGCAGATTACTCCTGCCTTTCATGCACTTGTTTGCATTCACCTATAAATTGATCTGAGCAACTTCCATTTTGTGTGTATAACAATAAGGTCAAAAGCACAAAGGTGTTTTGTAGTATACAAATTGTTTAATAGAAACTGTGGGACTCTCTTAGTTAGAGTTATAACCACCATGAGCAGAAAGGCTTTGATGGTAGCTGGTGGCTTATCAAATGTTTGCAAATATGTGTAATGGACATTTCTGCGTTTTATGTTACAGATAGACGGTATAGTCTGTTACTGGTTAATGGCAGTGTTGCTGGGGCATTTTCTTTCCTTTGTATTTTGTATGCACCTGTTTAAATGCACCTAGAAATTGAGCAACTTGGTAAATATAAGATTAGTTTGTCACCAACTTAGTTATCATTAGCCAACATACCTTGCGATATCTCTTTCTTGCCAGATAACCTCGTGTGAATGCTTGTATGGTCACAGTAGCGACTAGTATTAGCTGGTAAATGCGACGGACCAAGAATCCCCTACTGTGCTTCTGAATAATGATCGCTGCCCATGTGTGCTTAATAGCAGTTGCAGTTATTGCTTGCCTTCAGGAGACAAGAAAACAGGTCACTTCAATTATTATTGCAGGTTTTCTCTCTTTATGCATCTTGCTGACCAAATTAGTCTTTTGTTGAAATGTTTTTACTGGTGTACAATACCTTACTTTCCGCTGACCCTTAAAGTATTGCTGTATGACAATTGCGGCATTTCTCGCCCTCAGGAACTTCTTCCGCTGAACCCAGCCTCGAATATTCTTCTGGATCATAACACAAGCATTCCTTAACTTATCAGACCTTAATTTTTCTAGGTACGCAACTTGTCCAGCTCTAAAGAAAATTTTTGTCCTTCCAAATTGATACTGGTTAGAATCCTGAAAATAATATCAGAATAAAAGAGATTAAATCTATTTACTTATAAAAATAGCTTTCATTATAAGTGGGCAGTAGCTTCTGTACAGGTTTGCTGTCTAAATATTGCAGATAGAGAGCGGATTGGACAATAATCAATTCACTCCACTTAGTTGTGGATATACAATGTTCATCTAGCACACTGTGTACCCAGATGGTACTGGTATTCTCTTGCATGAAAATAAATGTAAAGGTAGAAGATTAGAGAAGAATGGTAATAAAAGTCAATTATGGAGTCATAGAGATTGCCCTAATATTTTTTTTTTTAAATAAAATTCTTTATTTGAACCACCTTGTAATATTCACAATTGATTACAACTTTGATCACTAACTATCATAATTTCTATCAGATACAAGACTCTTAAGATTATTGGGTTTTTTCTCCTGACATTTATTTGGCTTTCACACCACCTACTGGTTCCAGGAAAGATTACATTTTTATCATTAAGTAAAAAATATCCCATACAAAATTCAGCATAAAAGTAACAGTTTGGTTCAAGGGCTTTTATTGGGCGGCATCTTTGACTAGACTAGTGCAGTGGTAAAAGCCAAATGGTTCTAAACATAATTCAACAAATAACCGAAGCCCTTCGAAGTGCTCTGCTTAACTACAGCAGTCCCTTGAAATCTATTATCTCTCCTGAACAGGGTATTGTTAGATGGTCTGTTTTCCTCTAGTCTAAGGTACACAGAGGATTGGAATAGAGACCTCCCACAACCCCTGACAGAAGAAGAGTGGTCAAAAGTCTTCCAAATTGCCTCTGCCTGCTGGTTGAGTTCTTCAGTGGTCGAGACCCAGTACAAGGTACTCATTCAGTGGTACAGGGTTCCTTTATTTATCCATAAGCAGCTTTCCTCCTACCCTGGCACTGCGCTGTTGCTTTTGGCCTCTTTTTTCCACATCTGGTGGGACTGCCCGGGTATTTAGGCATACTGGAGGCAGGTACATGAAGTTTCTGAAGCAATACTCCATGATAAAAGCCCACAAGGCCTAGTGTTTTGGCTTCTTTCCTTATTCCTAATCTTACAAAAAGTCCCTGTTGAAACATTTAAACAATGCAGCTAAGGCAGCCCTCCCCCTTCGATGGAAAAGCTCTACACCCCGCCCCTCCATAAGGCTCTGGTTCAAAAGAATAGACTGGTACTTGTGCAGTATTTGTACATGCCCCCACCCCTTACGTGAGACAGGACTGTCCGATTCTTGGGCCTCAAAAGGGGTGGGCCTAACTGTGCTGTAAGCCCCACCCCTTTTTCGGCCCGCAATAAGAGACCGTCCCACCGCAGGAGGAAAGAGATAGATGACGAATGGCCCCCCTTCCCCTGCCAACCCTGGGTGCAGGATGAATGACACACTGCCCCCTGTTCTACACACCCTGCACCCATTATAGATACACATATGCCCTTTGTATACATCTCTGCTTGGTTCACCCATAACGGAGTAATCTCTGGGAAACGTCTAAGGTTCATATTCCTCTGTCTGTTTAGCCATAAATTTCTGAGCTTCATTCAACCTCAGTCAGTCTGCCTCGATCCCGTTCCGTTCCGTCCCTCCCCTCCCCCACCCTTTTCTCACCCCATGTCTTTAAAAAATTTGATAGTTCCCACATTGATGGTGTATATTGTTGATGTCTTCTGTAGAGAGGCAGTACGATAAAGCTAACAATATTTGTATACCTCTTTTTGTTATCAGCTGATTGGGGGAGTGTTCTTTAAATAGCCTCCAGTGCAAGTACCAGGTGCTGGTCATAGCTTCTAGTTTCTCTGTGTTTCTGTGCCAGTCTTGCTTGCTCTCTCTTTGCCTTGTGCCTTTGTGCTTTTTTCCTTGATCTTGAGTGCCCTGATTTATTCCTGCCCAGTTTCCTTGCCATTGTTCCTGTTTTGTCTCTGGTTCCCGCACTCTCTCTCCTTGGTGTTTTTCCCCATATCTGTGTCTTCCTCATTTTCCCTGTCTGACTGTGTCTGTTAACCCCTTGGGGGTTCCCGCTGTTTGAGTGTGAGTGTGATTGCCCCAGTCTGTACTGTACGTCCAGTCTGTCCCGTCAGTCCCATCTTGTCCTCAGAGTCCGTTCTGTGTTTTTTGTATTGTTAGTCCCGGTGTGGTTTCTTCTGACCGGCCTGTTTCCCACTGCTATCTTCCTGCTGTCTAATCTGATTTTCTAACTTGTCCTTCCTGTTCCTCTCCCGGGTTTTCTCTAAAGGTGCGTATCCTGACGAGTCCTACCAGCTCCAGTCCATCCCCACCTTCAGGGGCTCTGGCGAAAACTCAGACAGACATCAGGCTCTACAAACCGGTGAGTTACCCGCTCTTTTCTTTACTACCCTCCGGTCACCCTGGTCCCCTGTCGGGGTAAACCCGGGGTACCATAACAGGTAATAACTCAAACTCCTGTTGTTGGGCAATGGTCTTAAATCACATGTGGATTAAAAAAACATAAGGAAAAAAGATTTGTCTCTAAATGTCACACTGTAAATAATATATTTGATGATACACTTTAAAAAAAATAAAAAACCATTGTAAACTAATTAAGATTAAAATTAAGATCCACAATGACACAATATAAAGTTTGTAACACACTCCACCCTACAACTAGGCTATAGCCTGATCCAGTATCTTGGAAGGATTTACTCATCAGACAATCACATTTCTATGATTCAATAGTAGTTGTATTTTCCAAGTAAATGCCACTAACAACTGATTGGACAGTGGCTATATCATGCAATCTGTTATCCCAATACAACCATTAACGGGTGTTACCAGTATTTTGTGAATGGCTAAAGTCCTAGTTAAACATGACCTAATGCAGAGACATTTAAGCTCAGTAACTGTCTGTGAACAGGATGTGACAAAATAGACAATCTAAAACACACCTGGATTAGTCGCTGCAGTACAACTTTGCAAATTTGTTTCTTATCACTCAATTGTAATTCCTGTTGTGTCATGAGGATACTGTAGCGTCCAAAAAACTCAATGTATGTCCACCTAGAAAGAATGAAACCGCATTATAGTAGTCTAACTCAATAATGTTGGTAATTTGGTGCATTTTCAGTGTGTGGTCACTGTAAGATTTTTGGACAGACCGGGAGGGATAGCTTTGTGCACTTATTCGGATGGTTTCCAACACACCGCATGCCCGTAACTGCTGGACAACTCTGATAGGGTCAAATCTGGAACACAGGTATGAATGCACGGACAAATTAGAGAGAATCAAGCTGTTATTTTAGGTAGGTTAAGTGAAATAATAATTCAGTGTTATATGGTTTCATTTATTTGCACGCTAGGGGGTAGATCCAGAATTAAGTACGACAGTGAATATACGCATGCTACATGTGTAAATTTGTCTGTTTGTACGTACTGCGCATGTGCACGGCAGATCATAACTCTGATCATTACTATGTACGAAGGGACGTGTGTGCCCTACACAAGCAGAAAATACGCATTGTAGGTGGAATTGTACAGTGTGGGCTGGGTTAGGGAGTTACGCATGCCAAGGCGATACGTACAATCGCAGATACTCAAGGAAAAGGTAAGGTAGGGTTTGGAACAAGTAAATCAGCTAAATTACGTGTGTGCGAGGGGGGTGCCCGAGGGAGTGCATTATACTTACGATTGCGTAACTAGTCTGCGCGATTGTACTTAAAGGGAACTTAAGTCTGGACATGGCCGTAGCACCTTAAATGCACACTTACTCAAATGGAAGCTTTTCATCATTGGGCTTTATACATCGTACATAGTGAGGAGTGGTGGCATTGAGAGTCTCCATGAGCAAACACAAAGAGCTACGGAACTGAAAACACATAAACTGAGTTTAATATTTATAATATAAAAGTTGCTTTATGAAAAAGCTTCATAACACCTGACAAAATAGGAAAGGAGACAGAGGACTGGAAAATGGGCATATTCTATATAGTCCCAGCATGCTCCAAGACAAAGGCATAACTGATACCCGGCAAAGCATGACTTGGTAATTGTCTAATGGTATAAAATGAGTTGAGTCTTGGATGAATGTTTCCCAGTTTTAATGCTACTTGTCATTAATAAATCCGCACTATGGAATGTATTGACACCTAACAAGCAGAAGTTTCTAAGGTGCGGATATTTAGTTAATAACCTACCAGGCATGTATAGTAGGTCATTTACACAATCTACGTGCCAGTTAGGTATGTAGATTGCCTCCGTGTGGTCTTTAAAGACCGAACTGAGTAGTTTAAGTATAGAGAGGCGGCGTGGTTAGGTAGAAGTGGGAAGGGGAATTTAGATTAGCCGGGAAAGCAATGTATGTGCAGAGTGTGGTTAATGGCAGTGTTGCTGGGACATTTCCCACCCCTGCCTTTCATGCACCTATTTGCATTTACTTATAAATTGATCTGAGCAACCTCCATTTTGTGTGAAATTAGATAAATGTTTATGGATAAGCATTCTACACACATTACCTTGCTGCCAACTGTGATTCTGAGCTCTCTGTTTGCTGGTTTTATCACAGGCCGTGCAGATTTCACTTTTATAGCTTTGCTGTAAGGTGACGGGGTTGTGTTACTGTCTTGAAAAAAGTTAGCGCACAGCTGGAACTAGGATTGGTAGAAGAAGAAAAGTTGCTCACAATTCTAGGACAATAGACTACATGCATTTATGATATACTTACACAGACAAAACACTGCAGCCAATCATCCACCAAGCATCAACACCCAGCACTGTTATTGAAATAGCTATAGTTAACATGGTTACACAAGTTAGAGTGGATAACATTTTAGTTATAGGTTTGCTTTCATGAAGGCAACTCATTTGTATTTCTTTATATTAATAGAGAATAGATCAAAACTTAATTCACAATTTTTTTTCATTGCAAGCAAATAAAAAACAAAACAATCAGTAAACCTACAAACCTTACTAGTTTTTAGCAGGTCAATCAAAACATCATAGACTGTATCACGATTTTTCTCCAAAAATCCATCACATTTATATTCTACCTACAAATATTAAAAGGTCAATTATCAATATATAATATGTTATTTAGAATTTGTCATCCAGAGACATAGGGGTAGATCCTGAACAACGCGATTTTTCTCCAAAAATCCATCACATTTATATTCTACCTGCAAATATTAAAAGGTCAATTATCAATATATAATATGTTATTTAGAATTTGTCATCCAGAGACATATTCTGTATCTCACAAATTGCATGTAATTTATAATATTCTTGTACTGTACAAATATAAGGTTTATAATGTTCAAAAGTATTCAGAGTAAAGGCAGAGAAATGCTGTGTCATTCTTTAATCAAAATGTTGCTCGAAGCATTTTAAACACTTACTTGTGTTACTGACAAAAAAGTAACAGTTAACCTAGTAGTTCTTAAAGTGAGTGCTGCGGTACCCCAGGATGCCACCATGTGCTCACAGGAGTGCTGTGAGTTCAAGCTGGACAGTTCACTGGAGCTGCAAGGAAAAAGGCTGTTGCAACTGCTATGTGCTGCTAGACACTAGACTCGAAGTTGAGCTGCAAATAGATTTCTCCCTGCATCTCCTAAGTGAGTCTAGTTTCAGTTAGTGCATGGAAGTTTTTTAAAAGGTCATCTGTGTTCTGTAATCACATAGGAGTTGCGCCCACACGTAATTACTTACGTTCGCAATACGTGAATTATCCTTACGTTAGAAAATACGCTACGCGAATGTGCGTATTTTCTGCGGTGCGCATGCGCAGTTCGATAAAAACTGCGAATTTACGTGTATACCACACGTAAATTCGCAGAAAAACGTAGAGCAGGATCTGCCCCATAGTCTGTATCTCACAAATTGCATGTAATTTATGATATTCTTGTACTGTACAATATAAGGTTTATAATGTTCAAAAGTATTCAGAGTATAAGCAGAGAAATGCTGTGTCGTTCTTTAATCAAAATGTTGCTTGAAGCATTTTGAACACCTATTTGTGTTACTGACAAAAAAGTAACAGTTAACCTAGTAGTTCTTAAAGTGAGTGCTGCGGTACCCCAGGATGCCACCATGTGCTCACAGGAGTGCTGTGAGTTCAAGCTGGACAGTTCACTGGAGCTGCAAGGAAAAAGGCTGTTGCAACTGCTATGTGCTGCTAGACACTAGACTCGAAGTTGAGCTGCAAATAGATTTCTCCCTGCATCTCCTAAGTGAGTCTAGTTTCAGTCAGTGCATGGCAGTTGCAAAAGGTCATCTGTGTTCTGTAATCACATGGGAGTTGGAAAGAGAGGATAGAAGGGTTAACCAGAGGGGGAGAGATAGTTGGGAAGAGGGGGAGAGGGAGAGGTAGAGAGGGATATGGAGAGAGGGAAAGGGGGGGGAGAGAGAGAGAGAGAGAGAGACTATGCACAGTCTGCACCTAACAATCTCTCTCCCAGCCACTGCTGTACAAGGCAGAATGCCACATGGATCCTCAGAATCCAAGAAAAGTTGACAAAAACTCAAAATTTAAGGTTTTATACCTGCCAATACTATTTATATTTACCTTTTCTGTTAGTAAATGGCTCAGTAATTATTTTGGCTTACAGTAACCCCTTCATCTCAATGTCTAAATTGGGCTGTCAGTGATGACTGAACAATAACATTTGTACATAATCACATATTATTTACAGTAGTTCTCAGTATTTAAGCACTCACAACACCAGTTTACCTTGTCTGCAAAGTGTTGGATAATAAATGATCTGTTGGACATTCTTGGCTTTTCAAACAGGTCATTCTTTTTTAAATAGTTGTTATACAGCTTTTGCAACCAATTTTCATCTGTCCCTTGTGGTAGCTAAAATGAAATGGTGTTAGTTAGTTTAATACCCAGCAGAGGGCGAACATCAGCAATTTCCATGCAAAGAATGCTACATTTATGAACAGATATTCATGAAGATAATTTTACCACTTCAAATTTAAACATGACAACTATAATAATCCAGCAGGAGTCAAAAGAACATTGATTAAAACACTGCTACAGAACAAATAATGGTTAAACTACATTCAGTTTTCTCGCATATAGTGGTTCTCCTTACTTCATGGGACACATCAATGGGATACACATTAATATTCCTAGTATGAAAAACGATGGAAGATTATATAAATATGCATACCAAACATTCTTCATCTAGTAGTTCTAAAATGCCCATCTTTGCTTCAATAAGGTCAATGACAGGCTGATTGTCATAAAAATCAATAAGTGTCCATGGGATATCTTCTTTCATGTATTCTTCTTGTTCAAGCTTAAAGACATGCTAAAATAGAGTATTAAGATAAATAAGATAATAAAACTGGATGGTCACAGGTAAACAAAATATTATTGAGAAATTTGGTGCCAGGGTGAGATGGAGAAAAATGTGACTAAAAAAAGACAATTTTATACTCATAATAATATGCATATATATTAACTACTGAGTGGTTAGTAGTTATATCAATTGTCATAACATGCAATTGATTTAACTTATATTAAACAAGTCCTTTATGGCAAGATATAATTACACACCTGGAGGCACGCAAGTGCTTGCAGTCTCAAGGAAAAAGAAAGAAACAAGAGGTGAGGTAACATGTAATAAGTGACAGTTTGCCACCGTAAAGTGGATGGTGGTAGAAAAATAGATTTGCTGACCGAAGAATATGATAAAAAAAATGTGGATTTATTTGGAAATTCTATAATTGATTACATAAATATACACACTTTTAAAGTTTGGTGAAATAACGTCAAAACTTGCTAGTAGAAATCAATTAGATTGATTGGTTACCTTACTATACCTGCCCCTATTATTACCTAACTAATTGTTCTGCAACATTTCCCAGAGATCCTGAAGATGGGAAAAGATTAGGAGTGTTGATCATGATGATGTATTTGGTGAAGTAAAGAAATGGGTGAGGATATCCAAACCCAGCCCCTACCACTATGTCAATATATAGGGGAGCGGTTGCAATCTCCGGCTAGAAAGTCTGGCTTCCGAAAAAGGAATATTCGAAGGTTACTTTGTGAATCTCCCTTTTTTCGATACTTACAATTTTAGAAATTTTTTTTTTAATGAATGGGTGATTATGCATTCGGCATACTCACCCATTCACTTTCGGAAAGAAGAGATCACTCCGCCGCACCACCGCCACCGCTCTCCGGACTGAGGGGACAGGTGAGTCAACTCTTCTGTGGGTTAGGGTCAGGCTGCAGGGGAGGGAGGGTTAGGGTCAGGCTGCAGGGGAGGGAGGGTTAGTGTAGGGAAGAGAGGGTTAGAGTCAGGCTGTAGGGGAGGGAGGGTTAGGGTCAGGCTGCAGGAAAGGGAGGGTTAGAGTCAGGCTGCAGGAGATGAAGGGTTAGGGTCAGGCTGCAAGTAAGGGAGGGTTAGGGTCAGGCTGCCAGGAAGGAGGGTAAGGGTTAGGATAGTAAGAGGGTTAGAGGGGAGGGTTAGGGTAAGAATTATGGGAAGTAGTGGGGGACTTTTTTCTTTTTTACACTTTTTGGAGCACCAAAAGCTTGGTGCCCCATAGATCGTTTGCAATGCCTCCTTGAGACATCCGGCCATTCGGACCAGAGCCCCACACCCATAGGGGAGAACTGCACTATAATCTTTGTTTCATTAACCAATGGCTAAAAGGCCTAAACATTTCTATATATCCTCATTACCAATAGTTACAGTGCTATAAATTAAATGCAACAAAGCCTTGGATTGCTCTACAGAAAAAAGTCTGTGGCTTCTGTAAGTGTCCATTAGCAGCTACTAATAGTACTGAACTCTTGGGTGTGTACGTGCAGGGGTCTGGATCTTCCCCTTAGACTGTAAGTCCTCACAGGCAGTACACTCCATCCTCTTGTTATAGCCTCCACCTCCACCTATCATTGGGCCGTATTCAGAGATGCATTTGTTCAAAAGTAGGCAATTATAGGCACGCACGTAGCAAGCCTACACCCACCAACACACATGACACTCCCCTCTCACGGCCGTGCAGTCTTACACCTCCATAGAGCACCTCTAACTTTACATGTGTACTTACGTGCGTATATGTATGACGTACGTGCGATTCTATGTAACCGCGCCCTCAAAAGCTCATTTAAATGCTCCCCCACCCTCTTTCACATAACTTTTCAGGTACGTATTTCAACCCCGTCCCTCCGTACATGTTCCCATGTGCGATTCACATGTCCCTGCCTAAAGCACGTGCGTATATTCTACGTTCCTTACATAAATAAAGTTAGTACGTATGCGCAGTTAAACCGTACCTAAAAATACGCACGCAATCCACGGGAAAATGGATCTGTGAATACGGCCCATTATGCCACTCCACACCCATCTTTCCCCACTCCTTTCTACCTGGTGTCCCCTCTATTGCTACCCTGCCCCACATCATTTCCACCTTGTACTGCATTCATATTCAAGATAATCATTTATTTTATTCTTACAGTGTTCATTATTCTGCCCTGTATGTCTCCACTGTACATTCTATACTCCTCTATGCATACCTGCGCTGCAGAGACCTTGTGGTGCCCCACAAATAAACGTTAATAAATAATAATCATCTCAAACCTTGGCTGAAACGTGAAAAATATATTTTACGTTGTATTTTCTAACGATAATCTAGCAAGTCCAGTCCAAACATCTCCAAGTCTTATGTATTACCTATCCATATGTCTATCTTACTGCCAATTCAAGCCCTTCCAGAATCAATGGAAAGCATGATAGTTCTTGATTGTTTACTGACTTGTGATGTTTGGTCAGACATGTAAAACTTTCTCTGTCCAGAAGGCATTACTTTATTGAGTTTTAGAAAGATGGCTCATTGTGTATTTACAGTCAGGTCCATAAATATTGGGACATCGACACGATTCTCATATTTTGGGCTCTATACACCACCACAATGGATTTGAAATGAAACAAACAAGATGTGCTTTAACTGCAGACTTTCAGCTTTAATTTGAGGGTATTTACATCCAAATCAGGTGAACGGTGTAGGAATTACAACGGTTTCTATATGTGCCTCCCACTTTTTAAGGGACCAAAAGTAATGGGACAATCGACTCAAAAGCTATTTCATGGACCAGGTGTGGGCTATTCCCTC
>WWET01002711.1:95056-105116 GCA_011038615.1 Limnodynastes dumerilii | reverse complement strand
AATCAGTTTGTTAAAGTAATATACACGGCAGGTGCACTGGGCAGGGAATTTTACAAAAAGCAAGGCATTGCCTGGCACTCTAGCCATTACTCCGTAACTAAATATGAATTTCTATCTTTAAAATAAAAACCAGAGAATTAAAAAATCTAATCTGCAGAAATTTGATAAGCTGCTCCACCAACATCAAGGCTTCTCTGTGGGAGCAGTCCTAACTCTAATCTTAACTCTAAATAGAGCCCTAACTTTAGGTCAAATATCCAATTTCTTTTCAAACCAAGACCTCATGGAGAGAATTAGTTACAAAAATCTGCAGAAATTTGATAAGCTGCTCCGCCAACATCAAGGCTTCTCTGTGGGAGCAGTCCTAACTCTAATCTTAACTCTAAATAGAGCCCTAACTTTAGGTCAAATATCCAATTTCTTTTCAAACCAAGAGCATACCTCATGGAGATTCCCAGGTCTCCAAATGCTCCTCTGAGAACACACTCCCTCACAGCTGTGGTCTCAAAGAGACTTTAAAACACAAAATCCAAAAGGAGGCTGCAACCCACCCCACACAAGTGGCTCAGGTAGTGCAGCACATCCAGGATGGCACATCAATGCGAGCTGTGGCAAGAAGGTTTGCTGTGTCTGTCAGCGTAGTGTCCAGAGCATGGAGGCGAGGAGACAGGAGAAAGGAGGCGCGACCAGGAGACAGGCCAGTACATCAGGAGACGCGGAGGAGGCCGTAGGAGGGCAACAACCCAGCAGCAGGATCGCTACCTCCGCCTTTGAGCAAGGAGGAACATGAGGAGCACTGCCAGAGCCCTGCAAAATGACCTCCAGCAGGCCACAAATGTGCATGTGACTGCTCAAACACTCAGAAACAGACTCCATGAGGGTGGTATGAGGGCCCGACGTCCACAGGTGGGGGTTGTGCTTACAGCTCAATACCGTGCAGGACGTTTGGCATTTTGGCTTTTGCCAGAGAACACCAAGATTGGCAAATTCGCCACTTGCGCCCTGTGCTCTGCACAGATGAAAGCAGGTTCACACTGAGCACAGGTGACAGACATGACAGAGTCTGGATACGCCATGGAGAACGGTCTGCTGCCTGCAACATCCTCGAGCATGACCGGATTGGCAGTGGGTCAGTAATGGTGTGGGTGGCATTTCTTTGGGGGGTCGCACAGCCCTCCATGTGCTCGCCAGTGGTAGCCTGACTGCCATTAAGTACCAAGATGAGATCCTAAGACCCCTTGTGAGGCCATATGCTGGCGCGGTTTCATCTGAGAAGAGCACAGGGTGCCAGTGGCGAATTTGAGCAGTGTAAACACACACACACACACACACACATATATATATATATTAGGCGTTCTGCAGACTTTCACAGGCCAAAGAGGTTTTGAGGTTTGTGGCGGTTAAATGGTTAAAACTGGTAACCCACAGGATTTTCCATTCCTTCACATGGGTTACCTGTATTAATTTAAGTTTTTTCTGCAAACACGCTGGAAAATCTCTTTGGCCAGTGAAAGATAGATGTTGTGGTGGCTTAGATAAGTGCTCCTGAGCCAATGTGCCGTGACGCAATGCCTCCAACAGGAGAAAGAGCACTGGAAGACCTTGCCTTAATGAAATCATTTGACCATTTTTTCCACATTCTGCCCACACCCTGTTCCCATCCAGCACCCTTCCGGGCCAAGCTTCCACCCAGTGCAGCCCTGACACCGACACAGAATGTCAGTGTCAGCCGGGACTTCCTACAGTGGCGCACGCAACGTTGTGGAGGACAGCACCAGGAGGAAGGAGAAACACTGAAAAGGTAAGTAAAGTATAGGGAGGCCGTAGACACCTGTTGCTGAACACTAGGGAGGCTGCAGACACATGATGGGGGATACTGGGATACTATTTCGATAGGACCATTTCCTCCCAGCCAGTTTCGAACTGGCTGAGATTTCGATTGCATATGCTTTGATGAGGCATAGGAACTGATCCACGGAGAACCGAACTTTCGGTGCTCTGAAAGGTAAGGCAGAAAACTACCCCAACCCTTCCCCTAATTCTAACCCTAACCCTCCCCTTCAATTACCCTAACCTTGACCTTCCCTTCCCCGCAGCCTGACCATAACCATCCCTTCCCTGTAGCCTGACCCTAACCCTCCCTCCCCTGCAGCCTGACCCTAACCCTCCATCTCTTGCAGCCTGACCCTAACCCTCCCTCCCCCGCAGCCTGACCCTAAACCTAACCCTCCCTTCCCCACAGCCTGACCCTAACCCTCCCTTCCCCACAGCCTGACCCTAACCCTGGAAAGGTTATTCACCTTTCCCGTTGTCTGGGTCCTGCGGTAGCGGCGGCGTTTCCAAAACGGAATGAGTGAGTATGCTGATCGGCATACTCACCCAACCTGAAAAAAATTTCTAAACTTAAGGGGTATTCGAAATAAGGACATCCGAAAAGGAACTTTCGGATGTCCCTATTTCGGAAATCAGGCTTTCTTAGCGGGGACTACAACCGGACTGGAGAGACTACAGACACATGGTGGGAATACTGGGGAAGCTGTAGACACATGATGGGGGACACTGGGGAGACTGCAGATTCGTTGCACTGGCATAACGGAAGATTTGGGATGATTTAGGGTTTACTCATGCTTTTTCATAAAAGAAAATGGAAATTGGTCAAATGAAGATGCCTGAGAAGATGAGATGGGGCTTTTACCAGGAGGTTATCTAAATAAGGTACTACAGTGACTCTCTGAGGGTGGAGAAGACCTGTCATTAATGAAATCAATCTAGTGAACAACCTTAGGGCAGTAGCCAGACCAAAGTATAAAGCCCTGAAATGAAAGGACCTTAATGTCCCTCCCAGTTGGCAATGTTGAGGTAAGCATCTTTGATGTTGAGTAAAACAAGGAACTCCCTCTGTTCCATATCCGCATTTACTGACTGCAAGGACTCCATTTTAAAGATCAGAGCCCGAACCTATTTGTTGAGGTTTTTTAAGTTTAACATTGGAGTTTTGGAACCAGAAAGAGGTTGGATTAAAACCCCAGACCTTGCTCCAGAGGAGGAACTAGGATTATCAAATTTTACCCAAGTTATGTATTCATTAACAATAACAATTATGTTAAGATATCTTTGTAAAATGCCACACATTCATTGACTAAGTTGCATTTAACAAAATGTAGGAATTAGACAATAAACAGACATGATGAAGTATATGCAATCAATTTATGTTAAACCACAGGCTTGCCATTAAAGTGAACGTAAACTGCTTGTTATTAGAAATATATACCTATAGATCCAGGTGCCTCCATTGGTAAATGGAACAGTTCATGCGAATATCAATTCTGAAAAAGCCAAGCCTCACAAGTAAACACTATGCTGTTTACTCAATCAGACACATCACGGTACACCCTGTTTTAAGAGACCTTCCCTTAAGTAATAGAAAAATATGCTTATCCCATGGGGTTCTTAATTGTGTTGGGGAAAATAAAATGCTCTGTTGCAAACAGATTAATCATTTACTTACTCCAATTCAAGTCATTACGCTAAAACACTGAAATGTAAATGTAAAGACTGGGAACACAAGAGGAATAAAACCACGTGAACAAAGCCTCATTGATAAAGCCTAGTAAGCATTCCTTCTTTCTAACAACTGTTTGTTTCACATTGCCTATAGCAATAACAGACGATACAGGTTTTTATAATATAATGTAATGAAGTTCCACAGGCAAAATAGGACTGATTCAGTTATGGACAGAAGCCAAAAACTGAGCAAATTAACTAAATCATGTTACACTGCAGGAAATGCAAAATTGCATTGAGTATAAAAAGTGTATGTGTCAAAGACAACTATAACTATTGAACTATATGCAACAACAACCAGGATTCCCCACCTTGCAAAAAATATAAAATACTCATCCCCTATGTTTTCCAGGACTCCTTGCTGGAGCACGGGAGTGTTTATTACTGACTGTCACATGTAAAAAAGATCCAGAGGTGTTACTCATTAAGGGCCTGATTCAGAGGCTGAAAATAAGAACTTAAAGTTCCACCTGGGCTAAACCATGTTGATTTTAGGGGAGTCAAATTTCATTTGTTGCAACAGTATTATAGTTAAAAGGTGATGTTTCCCAGCTCAAGTCTAATTAGCAGTTTAAAAGTGAAGCTGATCAGGTATCTGTGTGCAATAAGTAAAAGCAAAGCATTCTCCCTGCATGCATGGAATAAAATTAACTTGACTCCCCCTGAAATCAACATGGTTTAGCCCAGGTGTAACTTTAAGTTCTTATTTTCAGCCTCTGAATCAGGCCCATAATGTTTAAATAAGTGTAGATTTAATTTGAAATACATTTTAAGATGTAGTGCTGTGTAGGTTACACACCGGGGCTTTTTCACAAAATCAAACGACAGATATCTTACCAGTGTGTACTGTCCAACGATGCTGAAGAATTGTCTGAAACAGCATCTGGTCATTTGACTAAATTTTTAGAAGCTTCTAATTTTTGCAATCTACGATATCTGTAGAAAACTTCAGTGTGTACTGACAAAAGATCTTTACTGCAACAATTCTCATTCACATTTCTGCATAGGGCCATCTTGTGGGCGGACATCATGGGGTTTTTTGGGGGGCTTTATTTATGTTCCTGTTTGCTCCTCGCCTTCCTTTTACTATGTATGGGCTAGGTTCTCCCACCATGATTTAGTTGCACAGAAAATAAACAGACATGGCATTAATTGAATTCATTTATTGATGTGATATAATGTGGTGTCTATTAATTTTATGTGGGGTGGCTAGTAACATATATTTTCAACATCCCTTTGTTTCCTAAATATTTTGGCCCTTGCTGGCCAAAATAATGGCCTAATTGACGCCTCCAAACATTACATGTACTGTTACTGATGTCTGCAATTCATGGAGATATTTTTTCCAGCAACATTGAATTCATAAAGGAAGTTGACATTATCCCATCTATTACTCACAGAACTTCACCGTAATGAGGAAGCCATCCTCGTTACACTGGAAGTCAACAAGAGAATCACTCTTTAGTTGCTGGATATAGAAATTTAGACAAGATGAGGACTACAAAATTGACACTACACATCAGAATATCAACTAAACCACAAACCCCTTTAACTTTCTTACATTACTGATAGGTAGGAATAGACAAAAAGAATAATTGCATTTTTAGCAATTAGAAAAGTTAAGAGAAAGTTTAACTTTTTTAATTGACAATAGTAACAAACGTTTCAATGCAGTAGTGACAAGAGTTTCCAGGTTATGCTGATATAACCCGAAACACCATGTGACTTTACAGGAAGTTCCTCACGAATTACGAACACAACAGTTTATGTCCTCAATCTCTCAGAACAAAGTCAATAAAAAACACTATCAAGCAATTCACTAAAATTAGAAACCAGATGACATTACTTCAGTTTCGCTTATATTATAAATAAAAGGTGGGTTTTTTCTTGCTAACGTAAGCTTCAGTATTTTTTTAAGTTATCCTGCAGACATTACTTGGGGTAATTTATAACATTCTACAGTTGCACTTTGTAAAGATAAGAATGTTTTACCTTAAGATCCTCTTGCAGACAGTCTGTATGTAGCATGAAGTCATGTACTTTAGCATCGGACTCTGTGGTACATGTACTGGTTTGAGCTTGCCATAGCAGTGACAATGCTTTACAAGAAGCAGGCGTGTGAACACCTGTTGGGTCTGATTGCCTTATTAGCAAACTAAATATTATAATCCCTTCAGGTATTTTATGGCTTCAGCACACCATCCTAGATGTCACTGATTAGACAGGACATGTCCTTTTTATTCATGTTTAGTTAAGAAGCTACAAAAAGTCATGCCTAAAGCAGCAGTAGTTTTAACTCTTAACGGCCATGGTTTATAGAACATAATTTATATTGGATGTAAAGACAATAAACAAAATATTGAAAAATAAGAAGGTACATTTACAGAGTTATTAGCTTTCATTATTGTAGACCAATTTATAAATAGCAGATCAGCTGTAAAGGTTTAATGATCTATCCACAACCTCTGTTCCTCATATTTATTTTACAAAATACACTTTTACCTTTACAACCTTATATATATCTTATATTTAATCAAAACAACTAGTCCGTTTTGTAGACCTGCAATCCAAAAGCACTATACAAGCATGGTCGAGACCACTAGTGCAGGTTATCACAGAGGACATAAATAAAGTGGCCTATTTGCGATGATTACGACATCAGGAAAATAGCAGTCTTCTTAGTAGCTCTCAATAAAATCCAGGCACCTCCTGGATTATCAATGGCCCGGATCCAGGCGTCCTACAAGGGGCAGTTTCCGATCTAATTCTCTGGATCTAGAATTCTGTCCTGGTTGTAAAACAATGGCAGAGAGGCACGTCACACAAAACGGAAGTTCCATGCTAATAGTCCAGTAAGGGCTTGCTTCCGCCCTTACACACTATCCAGACTACTTCTCTGTCCCCATTTTGCATGGGATGGTGCAATAATCTTCTAATCTGGTTAGAGGTCGACCAGCGGAAAGTGACTTCCCCGTGTGAATTACAGGATGCCACAGGGTTCTGGCTGCAGCTGATCTGGTCCAATGATATTAGTCATTCAAGCAGCACAGTAGAGATGTCAGCAAATCAATAAGAAAATGGCATACGCCAAGTCAGACAGGAAGAGAAAAAGCACTCCATCTTTGTGCTCAAATTATACCCCATAATCGGGTTCCTTGGACGGGATCCAGACTCAGCACTTACGCTAGTTTTCCACTCCATGTGAGGAAATTAAATGCGAATGCACAGCCAATAGATTTCCAACATGTATCTAGATCCTTTGGATCCAGGTTTCCATTCTGGAAGTCTTTCCAATGGTGGGCAGGACAGGGCGCCATGCGTACAAATATTAATGTAGGGTCTTGCCATTGGAAGACCACAAAGCTTAGGATCACGTGCCATTCTGGATTATTAGTTTTTATTAAATCACACTGCTTGTCACGCTGCAGCAGAGTATTATTAACTGTGACTGGACAGCTAATACTGAAGTAGTGCAGCCAAATTTAAGTAAGCCTAGATCTTGACCACTATAATTTTAAATGGGAAAAGACCACTGTATTAATTTTTTAACACGGGAGATAAACTACCATTAATAATAATGGGGAAATTTCTCCCATTATTCATAGCGGTTGCAGTCCCTGGTTAGAAGTTCCTATTTCTGAAATAAGGACATCCGAAAGTTCCTTTTCGGATGTCTCTATTTCAAATACTTACCAGTTTATACTTTTTTTCAGAATCGGTGAGTATGCCGATGCCGTATTTCACCTATTCTTATTTGGAAATTCCGCTGCCACCGATATCGCCAGACCAAGGGAAAGGTGAGTAACCTTTCCTTGCGGGGTAGGGAGGGTTAGGTTCAGGCTGCAGGAGAGGGAGAAAACAGCAGAAGTAGAGCACCGATCCTGTATAGGGGTGGGGAGTAGAGGTGCGGGTGAGGGTAGATACGTGCGGCTATACCCAAAATACCAGAATTGTAATGCAAGGAAACTTAAAGGTAGGAAGCGCTCAGTACTGTGTATATGTTTAATAATATGTGAGTATAGTGACGGTCTAGGAGGCAGAGTGGGATCTGGGAGGAGGGAGGGGGGGGCTATTGTCCAGAGTTCAAATTGCAAGGGATAGTTGAAATGTTATTCCATAGAATTCACAGTTTATAGTCAGCAGAACAACTTTGAACGCAGGGTCCACCAGGAGGGAAGAAGATGTAGGAGTAGTGTGGAGATGAAAAAAAAAACACAAGAACAAGAGCGACTAGCTTCACACAATTACTATACACCCAACTCAAACAAGGGATGGAAGAAGAGATCCTCACCCAAAAGGAACACCAATACCTCTATTTTTGCCGAAGATACATAAAGACAAACAAAATCCACCAGTCAGACCCATAATTTCCATTATCAATTCCATCACTTCCAACCTGTCAAGATATATCGACCACTTCCTTCAACCTTATGTCACAAGACAAACCTCTTACCTCATAGACACAACACAGGTTCCACAAATACTACAGGACATACAATGGACAAGTGACATGGGGTTAGCTTCCAGTGATGTAACTGAATTATACACAATAATCAACCGGGACTAGATAGCCTCAGATACTATCAGAACTCAAACACATCCAAATACAGTTCATCCTGGACAGCATTGAATTCCTTTTGACACATAATTACTTCTGGTATGGAGGAGATCCCTATGTGCAGCACCAGGGCACCGCAATGGGTACACGGTTCGCACCCAGTTATGTGAACCTCTTTATGAGTCAGTGGGAGGACAATACCATCTGGAACCACCCTGAGCTGGGTGTGGGCCTGGTGCTCTGGCAACACTATATAGATGATGTCCTCTTCATCGGGAAAGGCACCGAACAGTCACTACAGAGCTTCATTAAAACACCTAAACAATAATCAATGGAACCTCCACTTCACAACACATTACAGTAAAAACAAGGTGGAGTTCCTGGACTTATGCATCTATAGTCACAATAACGTCATACGCACCTCCACATTCCACAAGGCAGTTGAAGTTAACAGCTACATCCTGGCCTCGAGTAACCACCACTCTAACTGGCTGGCAAACATCCCAATCGGGCAATTTAAAAGACTCAGACGAAACTGCACAAACATAGAGGACTTAAGAGCTCAAAGCGAAACCCTGACCAAACAGTTCCTAGAAAAAGGATATCACGAATCTCTGGATACTGACGCATACCACAAAGTTAGTAACACTGACAGACAGACCCTACTATGCCACAGGGATGATAAAAAGGACACATAACAATCCAATAAAATCCTTTTCATCACAGAGTACCACAGCGACAACCGACTTATCCAAAAGATATTACGCAAGCACTGGCACATCCTGAAAAAAGACGAAACATTCAACCACCTAGTAGGTGATAAACCGGACATAATCTTTAGGAAAGCCCCCAATCTTCAACAGAAACTAGTTAGGAATCACCTTAGACCGAAAGAACCCACCACCTGGTTAACACCTAGTGCAGGTTTCATCATTGCACCCAATACAGTAACTGCAGAACCCTAGGATATCACTTAACAAAAGGTATCTCAGCATTTCAATGCACATTTACCAAACAGACACACAACATCAGAGAAGGAAACATCAGAGAAGGTATAACAAGCCACACACAAAATGTGGTTTACCTCTTGAAATGCCCGTGCGGCACATAATACGTAGGAAGGACCAAACCCCTAAAAGTGAGAATTGCAGAACACATCCGCAATATAAAGAACCGTTATGATTTACACAGTGTATCACATCACTTTCGCACCACTCACAACCAGAATCCTAAGGGTCTCAAATTCCTAATTATAGATAAGCTACAAAAGGATTGGAGAGGGGGAGACTTTGAGAAACAGTTGAATAAAATGGAAATGAAATGGAGTTAAAGCACTGACCCCAAATGGACTGAACATAGACTTGGAAATACAGGGTATACTTGGATAACAGTCCCACCCCTCCCCTGCATCAGTCAATCCAGCCCAGCCCCACCCCCTTCTTTATAAAGGATTCCCGCAATCACTCGCAACACCAATTCCCCTGAGGAAGTCACTTAGGTGATGAAACGCGTTGGTACCATTTTGAATACCACACCACATGTTTTTATTAATACTGTACATTAATAAAAGACTTTATATCTGTCGTCACGAGAGGGATTCCCCGGAAGCCGCCAGCGCGTTGTCTCTGCATCACTGCATTCGACAAAGGACAGTGTCAGTACACTGCCCTGTTTGTGTCTTTGGGCCTGATCCAGACCTACGGCCGCAAGCGATCGTACGCCGATCGTTAGCGAAAAAACGGGCAAAAAAACGCACTGCGCATGTGCAGTATGACAACTTCCGGTCATACGAAAGACATGGGCGTACAGCGAGCGTATTTTCAGCGTATTTTTCGCCCAAGGGGCGTGCGTTTTGTACGACGATAGTCTGGACGCTCGAATTACTACACAGAGGCGGGGATAGCCATTTAAATTGTACAGTATGGGCGTGCTAAGCCC
>WWET01002711.1:74774-89576 GCA_011038615.1 Limnodynastes dumerilii | reverse complement strand
ATACATATACCCCTTTTTCTCCCCCTAATAACAGCTATTAGGGGGAGAAAAAGGGGGTTTTATGGGGAGATTGCTGGAAGAGAAGTCTGAACGCCAGTCTGAAATGGCGTTATTTTAACTCTCAGAGCAGAGTATAAAACTCCGCTCTGAGGGTTAGTAAATAGCCAGCCCCATTAAAAACAACGGGCTGGTGAGGACAAGTGAAGTTTTGCTGCATGGCCATGGAAACTGGTGATTTCCATGGCGGTGCAGCTGTTGTAAATAGCAAAAAGTTCATTTTTGGAGTTATAACTTCTTAACTCCAAAAATGAACTTTTTAAAGCTTTAGTAAATAGCCAGCCCCATTAAAAACAACGGGCTGGTGAGGACAAGTGAAGTTTTGCTGCATGGCCATGGAAACTGGTGATTTCCATGGCGGTGCAGCTGTTGTAAATAGCAAAAAGTTCATTTTTGGAGTTATAACTTCTTAACTCCAAAAATGAACTTTTTAAAGCTTTAGTAAATAGAGCTGACAGTGAGTGCTTTAGTAAGAGGAAAAAACTTTGAATGCCTTTTGCATTTAATGACTGAGTTTCAATACATAAATAACTGCTATTATTCAAGAAATTGTATCAGCTGTGCAGGAGAGCCTATTACAAATGGCTTCCTTGTGATTTCTTGTGGGTGTTGGGTAGTGTTGCCATTAGCGCATAGTATAATAGTTTTCCTCTTCAGACACTTGTCTGAATGGCTGAGCATACAAGTAAAGACAAGCTGTTAATAAAAAACACATTCTGTGTTGAGCATCCTGTATAAAGAATTTGAATTTTAACTTTGCTGGTATATATTATGATACTTACTAATGTAACTAATATTCTGTATTAGGGAGCTTATTAGTCATAGTGACAAGCATTTTAATATATAGCAATACAATTTTAACACTTTATGTAGGTGTCCCTCGTGTGGCCCTTGGGTATGATTTTGCAGTGGTAAAACATTTGTTATAGATTTCAACATTTGTAGAAGATTCTTGCTGATATGGTATATCAATTTTTGTGTCTCTTTCTTTGATTTAATGAGGTGTTAGAATTTATCACTAAGAATTTGTTGCACAGACTCATCACTATACAAAATAATATATATCAGGAAAATAGGATGATCTGTAAATCAGCATGGCAAATTTTCAGATTGATATTCCTCTATCAAAAGAGGAGCATATAATTTGGTAATGAGATAAAATGGAAAAGTGGTATATGTGTTCAAATATCAGCATTAAAGCAGGGGAGCATCTGATCTTAGTTATTACTCAGAAATGGTGAGTTTGGAACGTCATAATCCACTTTACCAATAATATACACTTCTTTGGCTAGAAATACTTCTTAAAAATGGCAAAAAAAACATGTAGCATTACCACTGATTTATTGATTAACAAAATCTTATAATAATAACATACTTCCTTGAAGTAAGGCCGGAGACAATTTCTCAAAGCAAATTAATCATAAAAATTGCCAGTTTTATATCGCTATGTAGTTTTTTTTTTTACTTTTTCTTCCATCCTTTTGGTATGATGTGACCCTATTGAATTGTATACTGATACACTAATCCTAATCTTTAAAAGTAAATTATATTTGCAAGAAGATATCCATTAATTGTCCAATATTAGACCCTTAACTCAAATTAGAAGATAAATGATGTCTTTGTATCAGTTGTATATTGTATCAACATGTTCAATAGATTTATGGGCTTTGAATTGCAGTGAGTACAGATCCCCAAGCAAGGTATTCTAATGGATCTACCAGAACTGGCAGCACTCTCCCGATAACATCTTCCACACCAACTTTAAAATGCTATGGGCTACCTTTACTGTGCATAAAAAATGTCTCACCTTATGTAGGTCTGGACGCAGAGAGAGAGGGAAAGTCAATCCTATAAACTGACTAAGACAAAATGCCCTCTTGCGAAATCAAAACATCCCCAGTTATTGTTTTAAAGTCTGGGTGGGTCAGAATGCGATCTGATAGATTAGCATGGATTCAGACATAGTTGAGACCGCACAGTGACACAAACCGACTGAAAAGCATGAAAAATGAGCAATTCCGGGTCTGTCCCTGTATTATTTAGTAACAGTGACCGAATCCAGACTTAATAACGACAGCCGACTTGCGCATACAGAGTACATAAGTGTAGCTGTGTGATCATACTGCACATGCGCACACCAGGGGCCAGATTTACTAAACTGCAAGTTTGGAAAAGTGGAGATGTTGTCCATAGCAACCAATCAGATTTTAGCTGACATTCTCTAGTATGTAAAAAGAAAGTGAGAGCTAGAATCTGATTGGTTCCTATAGGCAACATCTCCACTTTTCCAAACCAACAGCTTAGTAAATCTGGACCAGATGTTATGTATAAGAACTCTGAACGTCAGAGTTCGCCTCTCATTTTCATATGCCAGAGTCTGAAACATTTAGATATCTCCAGGTCAGCCATTGGGTAGCCAGTATGCTTAAAATCCCGAACACTCTGAAACCTCCACCGGACTCGCTCCGACGGCGTCTGTTAGATGGGGGTAGCAGGGGTGCCATCTCGTTTTGGTATAACAGCTCTACTATTCCGGAGTTAGTTCCGGATAAACCTCCCCCATGTATCAAGTGGGAAAGGGATTTGGGAATATAGTTATCCCCGAGCAGTGGGTGCAGATGTCAGCGCAAGCGTTTAAGGTATCACGATGCTCTAACCACATCGAAATGTATATTAAATTACTCAATAGACTATACCTAACCCCTGCTAAAATACACACAATCTGGCCATCCAACTCAAAATTGTGTTTTGGCGCGGCTGTGGATTGACGGGGGACCTACTGCATGTCTTTTGGTCGTATCCTAGGCTGCGGGCGCTCTGGGGAGAAATCTTCTCGTTAGCCTCCAGGGTTCTAAACCATCTCATCGCCCCGTCCCCACAAGTAGCGCTGCTACATATTTATCCCGCAGACTATCCTGGGGAGAAACGATATCTACTAGGACATATTTTAATTGCTGCTAAAGCAGCTATAGCGCAACTGTGGAAAGTGTCAGATCCCCCTCCACTGGCTAAAATAATCGCTAAAATTACCTTTAATCACAATATGGAAACCCTTATGGCAGAATATCGGGTCTCCGCAACCTGTCCCCTTTTCCAGTGGCTCCCATGGTCGGAATACCTCCAAGAGGAATTAAGACAACAATCATCATTAGCTGGTTCTACGTCTACCTAGCGATTTGCTTCCCCAACGGGACGTCTGTTCTCTGGGATGGGACCAGTGCATGCAGAGTTTAAGGTTAGTGCTACTGACTTCCCTTTAGGTCCCAGAGGTAAAGGCCATTGAACCTAACGTGGCTTATACGACTTTGTGATGCTTGTTTCTATACTCCATTGTATTAAAGGATTCATAAACATATGCTGTACCATGCGATGTCTCCCCTCCCCTCCCTTTTCTTGTTTCTGTATCCCTTCCCCCATTTATTGCAAAACTGAATAAAAATTATTGAAGTTAAAAAAAAGAACTCTGAACGTACGAAAATGCTTTCCATATGTTCGGCATGCCATATGATGGGGTTTGACAACACTCCATACGATCAATTATATGCATTTTGTGTATCGATTGGGTGTGGGTCTGTGGTTATAATGGCCCTTTATAGAAAGGGTCGTTTTATAGCAGCAAGTTCCGAACTAGCTCTCAAATCGAATGCTTCTAGCTCGCCGAGAAGGAATCAATCATCTTAAGGGTGAAGATGCAGCGGCCAATGTTAAATATTTCTGAAACCCCAACTTTTATCTTAATCCTTACCCTAGCTCTCCCTTTCCATTACCCTAACCCTTACCTCCCAGCAGCCTGAACCTAAGACTCCCTTCCCTGCAGCCAGACCCTCACCTGTCCAGTCCGGTGCAGTGAGTCTGCAAAGGCAGTTTTTGAATTGATGAATGGGTAAATATACGGAAAAATAAATTTCACATATTAACCATTCATCAGTAATTCTTTCTAATCAGTAATATTTTCGAAATAGAGAGAGCTGAAAATGAGCAGAATTTTTGTTGCGGAGAATGCATCCCACATCGATTATAGGAATTCAGTATATACAGAGATACACAAGGAGAAGTTAAGGTAGGGTTATGGATATGTAAGTCAGCTAAATTCTGATTGTGAGAGGGAAGTGCTGGTGGAAAGCATTATCCGTGTTATCCCATTATCCCATTACAAGTAGTACTTATATACACTGGCGTAAAGAATTCACTGGATCATTGGACATCTTTAAAATGTGTTTCTCATTAGATGTGTAATTGCTTACTATGGCAGTACTACTGGATAGATATTGTATCAGTGTTTCATACACTCAGATATCCTGCTTATTGCAAAGTGGGAGAGTTGGACATTTGGAAGCTGTGTACTTCTGTGTGTGTTAAAATGCATGTAGCACATACACAAAGCCTGTATAAATAAACCATTAAAACTCACTTCATAAATGAATGAGCAGTTAAAGATCATTGTTTTGGTAAGATATATTAATTTGTTGCACTGTAGGGTTGCTTATACATGGCCTTCCACGATTGTATCTAAAGTATAAGAGGAGGATTTTAAATATATACCCCAAAAACATAAATATGGTGGTATGTCACTTCAATTATTTGTGCACCTCCCCCTTAGTCTATTCCTGTTCTTGTACTTTTATTTCCTTCCTTACAAATTCCCTACCTCATCAATTCTTTTACACCTTGATTAAAGAAAACACTGCAAGAAAAATAATTATAAGAAAACAAGGAAATAAAAGCACCTATACAACTCTCTTAGTGCTCCTGAATAAATTTTTCCTACTAACAGTAGTTAACACTTGCAGTGACGTTTTGTGTTACTTCTGCGTTTTCAATCCCTTATATAACTGGATAAACAAGATCAGTGGGAAAAGACACCTGTAACTCCTTCACCACGTTTGCTACCCCAACTGAATTCTTGTGAAACTTAAGTCTAAGCAAACAACTTGAATAGGGTTGTTCCTGTGTACGTTAGAGGCAGCTGTCAGAGAACAGAAACACATTACAGTGTTATAGTCTTCTATGGGTCATAATTTAGGAACAGGTCCAGAATTTGAAAGGAAAAGGAAAACAGGTGGAAATGTACACCTGGGGAAAACCATGCTGAATTTTAAGGGGAGAGAAATAAATTGTATTATTTGCATGCAGAGAAAAAACCTAGTTTTTATTTTTGCAAAGATTATTGTCCAGCTTAACATTTAATATGATTTTGGCTTGGAAAGATCACCTCTTAACTAGAACACTGTTTGCAACAGAAAAAAATTGCCCCGCCTTGGCATATCAACATGGCTATGCCCAGGTGTAAAGTTCCACCTGTTTTCCTCTTATTTTGTAATGGCATCCAGTCGAGTCATTATGGCACATCATATTGTGATTTAACTTTTTCAATAATACTAGTACAATGGGAATATTGTACACCCTATACAAGCATGTAAGATGCTTGTCCTGTGATTGCAGTCATCTTTAATATAGTCGATAGTTTATAGAAATTGTCGAAGTCACTTCCCTGTATTTTTAGATACTTCAATACTGTAAAAAAAAAAAAAGCTGCAAGTTTTATAGTAAATCCCACTGATGGATACAGGAGTATATGAAGTAACTCGGTGCTGTCGGGGAGGGGCATTACCTGGGTGTACAGCTCCGCCAAAGCCATGGTGACCGGTGGGCTGGAGAATCCGGTGCAATCTCTGTGACTTGTCGCCGGCCGGCGTGAACGGGAGCTCAGAGCTCCAAGGTGCGCGTTCACGATAGAGAGACCGAGCTTCAAGGTGTGCGTCCCCGCCGGGAGAGACGTGCCCGCGCCCAGACTGTCACATCACATGAGCAGGTGTGGCGCGCGACTTCTGGGATGACTGTACACAGTCACTATTCGCCAGCAGAGCACCTTCTTAAAGCGCACTCACACTTTCTCATAAAGCTAACAAAAGAAACCAGCCACAGACGTGTGTGAACAATATAGACAAAGCCTGTGCAGTGATCCAACCCTGTATGACCTAGACGACTTAAGTAACCGATGAGATACTGGCAGCTGCTGGGTGGGAGGACAGGAGACACTTGAGATGTTTCAAGTCCTTTCTCAAAGTGTTACACTAGATTAGTGAACCAGATCCAAACTCACCATTTACTATAGTTTAACACTCCCATGTGAATGGTGAGTCCGCAGCTTCCAGTATGGAACAGAATCCTCAGGATCCAGGCTTCTGTGTTTCCATGCTGAAAGCCTTCCCGGCGACAGGGCGGAGCGAGCCGCCATCTGTAGAGTGTAATCATGGTGGAAGGTATTTAAATCATACAGTAAGCCATTAGGTATGATCCTCATTTGGACACAGGCCCCATTTTTGTGTGACCGGTGCACAAATGTTAAGGTAGGGTCCAGTGTCTCTGCAGCATCTCCATTACCCAAAACACCAGGGGTTCCCAGCAGAGCCACCACCAGCCGGTCCTCTAGAAATAGAACACCGAGGGTCAGATTTAATTGCCGGCGGTATTTTAAAAAATATTGTGTCGAAAAAAATATGACGCCTTCGCCGGCAACTGAACGATAAAAATTCGGCGATTCGATTTATTTTTTACCGCTGCGCAAAAAGAGCAGGCAGCGAAGGGTAAATTTAACGGGGGAAAAAACAAAAAACCTTTTTTAAATGTCGCAAATCACTTCCTGCTAGCAGGAAATGCCCGGCGCTAATGACAGGTTATTGGCCGGTGTCTGAAATATCGCTCTCACGATATATCAGGAAGTGATTGGCGACGTTCCCAAAAAGTTTTTTTTTTACCTAGGCACCTGCCCCTTGCTGGCAAGGCATGCTGATGCTTGTAGTTCTACAAGCATCAGCATGCCCTGTCGGGGCACAAAACAGGGCAGCGTTAAAAATCCGCACCTCTCATTGGGGCAAATTTTTAATTAACGCTATTGGTTAAAAAAAATGGCGTATTTTTAACGCCGCAAAATAATTGAATAGCAAACAAAACTAGCGCCTGTTATTTTGCAAAAACTAGCGTTAAAAATACGCCAGCGAACGCTTTTAGCTCAATTGAATCGGGCCGTGGATCTACATTAACAGAAGGCTAATGCGCAGGAATGTCTTCCCTCGTGCATCGACCTGCAAAAGGGCGCTTCTCTGTAGCAAGTATTAGCGGTAAAATACTGCCAATACCTGCTGCTGCAGAACTAATTTAAGTATTGGCAAGCCCCATCTGTTTCTGAGCCCGGGACAATAGTCCCTGCTGTTCCCCCTCCCCCCATGGTGGCCCTGGCTACCAGTACTGTCTTCACCGATGGCCTCCATTTGCAACCCAGGCCCTCTACATGCTGCAGGGTTAGATCGCTGCACCTTGGTATGTAGAATTTTCTTTTGCTTTTGTTTTTTAAGAGACTTATTTCATCAATTGCTTTTATATTTATATTTTACAATTGTTTATAACTAGATCACACTAAATAATTTTTTTTAGGAATGGAAAAGTGGAGATGTTGCCTATAGCACCAATCAGATTCTAGCTCTCACTTTCCTATTGCATACTAGAAAATTACCGTATTTCATCATGTATAAGACGCACCTTTTTCTGGTGTCCAAAAACAGGGTGCGTCTTATACAGTGGGTTTACCATTTTAACATCCAGCTGCAGTCTGACTCCAGACTGGATGTTAAAATGAGGTCTAGGCTGCAGCTCCCTCCCCTCCAAAGTTTTCTTACCTTTCAGATCATCCAGTGAGCGGGACTGCGGCCAGAATATGAAGTCCCGCAGTGGCCGGGAAAGGCTGTGACCGCGGGACTTCATTTCCCAGTCTCAGCCACCGCAGGATGTCATATTCTGGCCGCAGTCCCGCTCGCTGGATGATCTGAAAGGTAAGAAAACCTGAAAGAGGGGAGAGAGCTTTTCCCCATGTACAAGATGCACTTTTAATTTTGGGACCCTAAAATTAAGGTGCGTCTTATACAGGGGAGCGTCTTGTACATGGGGAAATACGGTACATACTAGAAAATGTCAGCTAGAATCTGATAAGTTGCTATGGGCAACATCTCCACTTTTCCTTTCCCACAGCTTAGTAAACCGGGCCCCAGGACTTGCTCTCTAATACTTTGAAATGGTTTTGTTTTGTGTCAGCTTAAATATAAATACATATGACATTCGCAATACACACTCTGATCAGCGTTTTCATACTACTACATAAGATGCCATCGGCCTACAAATTGGATGTTGATCACATTTTCCTGTGTATACTATTTTATTGTTATAAGCAGTGGCCCCTGCTCACCACCATTTTTCTTGGTTACTAATTATGTATTTTCAGAGGTTGTTGGACCCTCTGGGTCATGAGTAGGTTGCAGCAGCCCAGAGCAACCTGTCAAATTCTGTTTTCTATATTTGCAATTAATTTCTATGAACATCTTCTCATTTCCTCATACAAAGTTATAGAGCTATAAACGTATTCCCTGGGGGTGTAATTGCATGCAGGTCTGCATTTTTTTTTTTACTTTTCTTCTCAAGTAATCACTTGATCTTTCAAAAAAAAAAATCTATTCTGGCTGAGCAGGGATTTCAAGCTTGACAGGATATTCTTGATCATTGACAGATATTTAAGCATATGTAGAATATGACTGTTTATATATGCCCAAAAAATAATATTGGAACTCATTTAATGTGCAAATAATAATTGTTTTTTATTTTAACGCAGAGCAAATACTGTGTTTTACAGAATCCATGTCAGCAGACTATTTACCAGAATTGTGACACGCTCTCTGTCAAGAGTGGCTACTGTATGTTTTACTAACTAGTGTCATTGATGATGTTTTCACCATTGTTATTTACATGTTTCTAGTTATCTCATTTCTA
Source organism: Limnodynastes dumerilii (assembly GCA_011038615.1). Taxonomy (NCBI): domain Eukaryota; kingdom Metazoa; phylum Chordata; class Amphibia; order Anura; family Limnodynastidae; genus Limnodynastes; species Limnodynastes dumerilii. Next base: position 80,702 of record WWET01002711.1, on the reverse strand, counting down.
GATCTGCACAACCAAATATTATACACTTAATTACTTAATAGCAGTTACATTTTTCTTCTTTAAAAAAATAAAAATATTTCCCTGTTAACCCATATAATGCAAGGCAATTCATTAATCTCCTCCCCTCTGATAATAATGGATCTATACTGCCCCATAATGGAGGCAGATGCACATGACACCCAGGATGCAGAGCAGCAATGAAAGGACACACCTAGCAATGTTTGCTCCAATCAGGACAAAGCCGACCCAACAGAGTAACACAGCACAGAAATAGGTACTGTCCTACCAGATTTGGACTATGGAAGAACACGAGTCACATATTTAATCATAGAAACTAACATGCATGTCTAAGCTATCTTTTTTTGTATCCATTACTGTTACAGAATGAATGAAACATCAACTAAGATAAATCAAAAAGAAGATTAAGACTATAAAGAAATTAAATAAAAACCTTTATCAGGACAAAAAAAAAACCAAAACCCGCATATTTTAACATTCTTTATTTTTACAATTTTTAGTGATTGCTAATTAGTTACAGTGTTAAGGATACAAACATTTGCTAAGCACAACATTAGACAGCATAGGTGTTAGCATTTGGGCATTGCTGTAAGTACCAGGATGACATTTTATAACATTCTATTATTTACCAGAATAAATATGTAGTTACATTTCTCCTAATGAAGTCATTATGAATATAATACATCGGGACTGTGACATGTAGAGGTGCTTAAGCTATGTTACATGGACTGTGTGCATTTAACATCATGACCATAAATAATACAGACTCATGCAGAGTGAATCATGAACTGTAAGTTTATAAAAAGTCGCCAATATTTCTTCTTTTCTGTGAATTGTGAGACACTGTTCTGTGCTCTCTAATGAATGGCCCCCTAGGTTTTAATGACTAATCAGATATGCAGAAAGGCAATGGTAAATACATGTAAAACTGAAAGTGCTCATGCAGCATGGTTTCTTATCAGTACAGATAGTATTTCATTATCATCTTGCTTGTTTCTTACCTGAATAATAGTTCCAGTCAAAAAAATCCTATAATAATATTTGAGTAACAATGAATGTGATTTACAACAAAAATTGGGATTTACTGTTCATTTTTATGCATTCGTATCAGGTAAGCTAAGTTTGGAAGGAAGTTTTTAAGTGTCTTTATGTTGTATATGAACATATTTTCCCAACACTTAACTTGCACAGTTTGTGTAATTGGAAGCAGAAAACTCCAAAATGCTCCTAAACTAGTATGCAACAGGATATCAGATTAGCAATATATTTCCCCAAAAAATGTAACAGTAATAATCACAAGGGTTCCCGTGATGAGATATAAGCAGGAATGGTGCTGGTGCACTTTAAGAATGTATCACATACACTACATTTTTGAAGGCTCATTTGAAACTTTCTTCTTTAATTAGTAGTATAGATATTTGCTCTTTAAAAAAAAATTGCCTTGAGGATTAAGACGAAAGTGTGAAAGTCTAGTAGATTTTATCACAACCAAGGGCATATAATAAAAGAGTGAAACAAGTGACAGTACATAACTAGCTGAAATAGACAGTTGTTACTATGCTGGTAAGTAGTAGTAGGAGCCCCATTAATGATTTTGTTGGGTATAGTGTGGAGATATGGCAAAGAATGAATACCCACTGAAATGCAAGCACAGCATAGACTGAAGGGAAACTGATAAAACAATTTTGCAGCAAGGGAAATGCTGCGAAATATACAATGTTAGAATGAAAACAGATCGAATCATTAAGACTTACAAGCCTGGATTGAAGGCTTTACGCTATTTTAAACCTATACTTATACCTATTATGCTTTGGCTGTTTAACCCTTCATCAGCCAAACTACACCGAACAGTCCTAGCTACAATTTGAGGACTTACACCTGTGGATCCTAACTCCTGTTGTGCATCATTGTTCCATTTTTTCAGTATTAAATTGATATTGAAATGTAGCTCTTTAGTCCTTTTATTTTATTGTGCATGAATAAACTGTATATAATCTGTGATAATGTGGTAATTTCTTATACTGCTTTCACATCAGCATCCTTGAAAAACACAGGATTTTCAACCCGGGTATTTGCTGGGCGAATTGCCGTGTCAAAAAAAAGCTGTTATAAGTCCACCTATAACCCAGGAAATTCCCAGGTCCGATCCTTTCACATGTACCATGAATTTCCTGTGTCTGCCCTTGCAAGCAACTTGCAATCAGCCTAAAGATTAGCTTTTTTTGGCTGGAAAAAATAAAGGGGACTTAACTTTCTGAACACAATGCACAGGACTTTTAAAAAACAAGGACCTGAAAGAAGACAGGCAACTACAACAGGAGTAAGTGGCATTTTATAGTACTTGTATGTCTCCTTTCTAGTCTGCCTGCAGGGAATAGCAGAACTACAGGAGGACCAGAAAGGAGACATATAAGTACTCCTAAAATGCTGCTTTCTCCTTTTCCTGCGTATGGCTCCTGGCTCCTTGTCATAGCAATAGAAAAGAAATATGTGAAGGAGCAGTGTTAAAAAACAACACAGTACATTTCACACTAACACCATTCCCGTGTGAGACCCAGGAAAAACCCTTATTTTTTTCCCTTGTCTGAAAAACAAGACCTTTCACATCACCACCAAATACCTGGGTTTTTGGCCAAAAATAAATGTGTATTTGGTGAAAGGGGTTTTATTAAGATATATGGTTAAAAGGAGGTTTTTTTTTTAATTAATATATATGGTTAAAAGGAGGGTTTTTATACACTCTAGCGTAGCACTTGTTGTGGATTTGTGAATTAAAGGCCTTACCTTCTTCTGTGTGTGGCATATCACCATATCAGATAATGGATCATGTAATGCAATGTTAAGCAATAGCTTTTTTCCCCACAATGCTTTTCTTTTATTCAAGATGCCCAGAAAATATACAGACCTTACCACTCTGCAGACATCACCAGTGATACAGATTTGTATGTTCTTTATTCATAAATCAAGCTTATAGACTATATCTAATTTATTTACTGTATCTGTTTGACAGACCCTATGATAAATAGGATATTTTACTGTAGAGAAATGATTAATTCTTTATCAGTTAGGAATAATGCACAACCCTAACAAATATGGAAACACGTGAATAGGTTCTAAGAGAAAGTCCCTAATTAGCCTTAGAAAATAATAAAAATGGCATGCTTCTAGGTACAGTATTTACGCATGTATATTATACAGTGCACTGTTCAGGCAAAATGCTGACAAACAAGACATAGTTGATCTGTACACAGCATAACCTAGTACAAGTGTACTCCACATGTACTTTCATCGTGCTTGAAATAATAAACACAAGAAAGTAATTTTGTGAACATGCTAGTTCAAAGCAGAGGAAACACAACCGCAGGCATACATTATTTGCCTTTATTTTCAGTCAGTTTATTATCCAGGGAAGAAATCCTCTGTATATACCAGTTTCAACAGTTCAATACTACATGGGTTTAAATAAATAAAACACACAAAGTAACAGCATCAAATATAGCAAAGACTAACCAAAACATAATCATTAAAACCATCAGCTGCAAAAAAAAAAAAAAAAAAATACTGTGTCGAACTGAAAAAAAAAAAAAGTTCATAGGAGATTGCACATAAGATTTAACAATATATTATGAGATCCTATTTGTTCATTAAGGCTTTCTTTACATTTTATTAGAAAACTGCTATATTATAAGTACATCATATGTGCTTCAGGTGCCTTTTTTCTTTCAAGATTTCACCCTAATGAACAGAATACAATTTACTGTAAACAGTGTATAGTAAAGAGATGAACATCTTTTGTAGTGCCTAATCAGGATACTGTAGTATTAGAGGAACACAGAACACAGTAGCACACTTACTATGCATGGTAAACTACACTGCTAATAAACTACATAAACACAGTAAGCTTTAGCCAATACTTTTATAGAAAGTTGGTGGGTGTTTTTTTTTTGCCTTTTTAAACAAACATAACCAGGAAATATGGTTTGGATATTGGCAAGTGTGTATACAGATATTATCTAGTCTACCACAATAGGACATTATTTACTTCCTGTGTCCTTTAACCAATGAATTTCCTGCCTCACACTTTTTTGCCTGGAAGGGAATGCTTAGGATTTCTAGGAATAATTGCGGGTTCCATGGTGATTTTTTTAACCAAAATTGTAGATTGTAAGGACAGTATTAATGAATGAATATTACAAACCACCCGTCTATCAGTCTGATATACATATCACAAGAAACGTGTGACTTTAGAATACAATAGTGAATTCCAATATGCATCTAGTGTTACTTGGGTGTGGCAGTGGCACTTTACACACGCGAGATGAATCCTAGGCCGAGACTACTAGGGATCTGAATTGTTTCTAGCGCAAGAGATGATGGGTTGAATGGGAAGGTGACCGGGAAGATGTGCTTGGCATCCATTAGCAGCTGAGGGGAGTCCTTTCGGTCCCTTAGACGTAACTAAAGGGAAAGAAACAGAATACACATTTAAAGCTGAAGCATCATTTCATTTTATTTTGTGCATTTGAACCTACATTAAGACAGTCTCTTTCTACTTTGCTCTTTCAGTATTATATCTGTTAATGAATTTAAACACGTATTTGACACATTATTGCAATTATAAAAGTCACTTTGCTTACATGGAAGCAATTTGTACATATCGGGTAATACAGTGCAATACTGTACCTGTATGTTGCGTATAAACGACACCAGTACCCTCTCTTCAAACTCATTCACAGGAGTATAAAGATTCAACACCTTCACAATCTGTAAAGACACACGACATGTCAAAATACATTTTATTGCCTATATATTATTTTTCACACAATAGCAGGGAAACACAGGTCAATGGACATCAGGCTTTCTTTACCAAATTTATTAAATCAATACTTTTAATAAGGTTACTATTTATCTATAAACTGTATATACCAGTAAAAAAACAGTTTCCCAACCAAATATAGCTGTCATTTTTTAAAACCTTTTTTTATTTGTTCTGTGAATCTGTTTTTATATACAGCCAATGTATAAAATACATTTTTTATTTTAGTTGTTGTTTTGGAGTGATTTTGTTAATGTTTTAGACTACAACAAACCGTCAACTATATTTAATACGGCTTTCACATCACCAACCTTTGAAAAACATGGGATTTTAAACCTGGTTTATTGCCGGGGTCATTGCCAGCTTTCACTGGCTGGAAAACATTAAGAACGGCACCACTTTTTTTTCTGGCTGCCGTGAACTTTTGCAAATTGCTTCCTAAGGGTCTTTAGCTTGTTTACAAATTGTTGTTGCCTCTTTTCTATGGTTCTTTCCTCCAGCTTTTTTAGCGATAATAAAATAAATATGTGCATCTTTCACAGTCCAGAAATCTTGGCCTTTAATTCCTCCTCTCTGTGTACAGCCAGGAGCTCTCACCTCCTCACACCAGTGCACCATGATGTTTTAAGGTCTGTAGCAGCATTTAATGACATCATCCTCCAGTGCTGTATTCCCTCCAATCAAGTGTCTTTGTGAAAGACCCATGTTGATAAACAACATGGGACCTTTCACACTGACACCATTCCTGTGTTAGACACAGGAAAATCCCTTCTTTTTTTCCTAGGTCTAAATCGCAGGTCATTAGACCCGGGTCCAGGAAAATGAGACGTTTCACAACACCACCAAATACCCAAGTTTTGCCCAAAAACCTGGGTATTTGGTGGTGATGTGAAAGGGGTATAAGAAAAGTTTTCTGCACAGATGCATTGCAACATAACAAAACAAGAAGGGGCCTTCCCCAAAACCCTACTATGGCACTGGAAGTACACAATGATCTAGAATGCTCATGTATACTGTAGCATTAGAATTTTATTCCTAATATCTGAATTTACTGTTTGGATTCCCAATAAAGCATGTTCCCATCACGGCATTCC